>RJWM01010018.1:0-65358 GCA_004363535.1 Dasyprocta punctata | reverse complement strand
ATTCCCTGAAACAAAAAATAAACTCACACTGATGAAGACATCCTTAGTTGTTAGTCTCATAGATAAGCTGCATGGATGCAGACAGTCACAATTCTCACTTTTAAAAAAGGAAAGTATCTCCAGAAGGCTGAGCATATAAAAATAATAGAACTGTGTAGTGGAATGAGACTTTAGAAATCACCTCACTCACATTACTCTCCTTACTCCACAACTGATGGTTGAAGGAGATAAAACTCGAAGAAACAGCAAATTATTTCCCCACACTTCACCTCTGGAGTGACACAGTCAGTTCACCCCTCAGCAATGCTCCTTTGGGGGGTCCTGACCTCATTACCTAATCAAAAGACATCACCTAAATCCTGGTACAGAGCCCAATAATACGGTTCTTAAAGTTTCATCTGTCTCACTTTTATAGAGAAAGACTTTAAAATACTTGTCAATAAGAGAGTTTATGAAAAGCAAGTAAGAATGTATAGCTCTGTGCTTTTGAAGCCACGTGTGTGAGTATATACACATACATCAATATGCAGATGCAAAAATGTTCCAGAAGGCAAAGATTTAGATTTTAAAATTTGAATTCAAATTAAACAAGGCAATTGTCTCAAACTTGTCTTCATTTCTTCACCAGCTAAAAACTTGATGAATATACAAAAGGCCTGCATATTATAGAGTTTTCCTTAGCCCCAAATTGCCTGCCAAGAAAACAAAACAATTGGCTTTTTGGCAGATTGTTTTACAAAGCTATTATAGCAAATGAAATTTCAAACCACTAAGTTATCCATAATAACCTAATAATTAAATTTCCATCCTGATAATGATTAATTTGGTTATAAATAAGCATTTATTCTTAAGCATATAGTAAAGAAAATCCAGCTTTTCCTATATAATTCTGTTACTTAATTAGAACAGAACACAGTAGATTCTATTTGATTCTTACTTCAACTTCTACTCCAGGATCTAAATTGGTTAAAATTTCACAGTCTTAAATTCTTAATTTTTGTGTGTGTGTGCTTTAAACATTGAGTGATTGATAAAATGTAATGAGCAACATTATTTATTCAGTCTCTAGAGAAGTGAGATACCTAGTGGTTAGAAGTAGGTGCTATTTTCCATAGGCATGCTGAAAATTCCTTTGACTTTTCTTTTTAATTGTGTGACCTTAGAAAATGTGCCATAGGATCTTGTCTAGTTGCTAGTTTTCTCTTCTTTTAAAAGACTTTTTTGAAATTATACATGCGGTAATCTGTGGAATGCACCTTAGAGTTCATTGAATACAAATCATTATTATGCATTTAAAAACCTTGGTAGCCAAATAACAACAAACTTATAGAAAGAAATTTTCTTGTCATATAGGCTATTATATTACAGCATCATAAATATTCCCCTTTTAAAAGCTGTGCAATAGCCTGCTTCTATCAAGTACCTCACTCTTATAAATGGAGAATTTTAGTATAAACATTTAAATATTTTCCATTGGTACTCATGAAATAATTAAGATATATTTATTGTTGGTTTCTGTGTATACATCTAAGATTACTTTGCTTAATGTTCAAAAAACCAGACAGTGCTGAAACTATCACCTTCTTCTGAAGATTCAAAGCACAGTGGATGTGTCCAACCTCCTGCTGACCTTGTAGTTAGAGGTGAGGACCTTGCTTTCATTCTCTTCCAAGGCAGCTTGAACTTTTCTTCCAAGCAATTTTAGGAGATGGAGATAGGTAGATAGAAACATATTGTCTTTCTCTTATGATTTTGAAACAATCCAACCAATAAAGAATATAAAAGTCATATGTTTTAAAATACATTTTATATCTTTTACTAAAAGCAATGATGTCATTCATCTTGTTTTCTAACCATTCCACATTTAACCTATGCCTTAGTACAGGCACACACACACATACACACACACACACACACACACACACACTTTCTCAAATAAAGCATGAACCCAAAGAATCAGGAAAAATTGAAATTTCTTAATTAAAATGATTTCTTTAAGGCAGAGGAATCTACAACACTTTTTTTTAAAGACAATCCTTAAAATCAATTATAATCGCCTATTTTTCCACTTTCCCTCAACTTTCCTGAGCTGTAGTTGTGTGGTGATCAGCATACATAGAACATAAATTTTAGAAAGGCCAACATTAGAAGTACAAAGAGTGAATTCCTCTCTTACTGGCAATAGATTTATAAAAAGTCATTGAAGAATAGTTTCTTTCACTGGACTCAGACATTGTTCCTGAAATTGCATCTACCAGAATGTGATTTTTTTTATATTTTTAGACAAGAACACCTAAAATTCTTTAATCTTCATAGATATAAATGTGGTTTTATTCCCAATCATTATTTTCTTAGTGGAAATAAATCTAAGAATGTATTCTTTAACTATCAGAGCAATCTGAAAATCAATTATATGCAAAGGACAATGTGAAAGTCAACTGGTTTCCTATAAGCAAATGATGGCGTGTTGGGATTCACCTCTGACGATTCATTCTGGGGAACTCACAATGTCACTTGCCTCAGAACATATGTTTGGAAGAGATTCCAGATATGCCTAGATCACTGAAAACATAGAGAAAACAATGTTTATAAGTGAATCTTTCCAACTAAAGAATTTGTGTTTTGTGTAACTGGTATATGTGTATAATTTGGGTGAGAACCTAGCAGTGATATGAAGTTAATCACTCCCAGCATCTGCGCAGTCTGATGAGTAGGCTTTGAGGGTGCAAAGACACTAAAGAGGGAATTATTTTTATTGCAAACCTAATACTCTATGACTATATACACAGCAAGGACAGAGAGTAACACTATATCTTACTTAAGGGATATTCCGTTTACCTCTTGAAATATATAGCATTTCAAAGAAATCAATACTTGCTAGTTTTCTGGAAGCATAAGGATTCATTTTATAGAAAATTTTTAGTTGTAAAGATTTTACATCCTTGATTTTTCATATTTAAAGAAAAATGCATTTTCTTGATACAAAGAATTCTTTCAAGATCTCCATCATAGCATTCAGGTTTTAGAAAACATGTATACATTTACTTTTAACAGATGTAATTTTGGCAGATTATCTTCCCATTATTTTCACTTGTTGGTATTCTGTTAATACCGGTGATAAAGAACTTCATTTCTAGAAGTTCCATTTGAGAGAGGCTAAAAAACTACAGTAAGATGAATTCCTGGAGAACCCTAAAAGACCAAAGAAAAGAATATGAAATAAGAAGGCTAAGTTAGGCAAGCAAGGTGGTGCACGGCTGTGATCCTAGCACTCTGGCAGGCAGAAAGCTATACAGATATCTCCAACAGAAGCTCCAAAATAGATTCATTCATTACCTTTTCATTTTCCAAGGGACTGTTTTCAATTCATTCATTTGTTTAACAAATTAAACTCTATCTGTGGATAAATTAAGTACTTATTTGGTAGTTTGTATGCTAACTGGGTATAAACTTAACTGAAAAAAAAAGAATTGACAGATTTTAACTGGAAATGAAAATTGCTTTGTCTCTCTCAAGAGCCATTCATTTCAACTACTGAATATGAAATGCATGTGTCACAGAAATGCAAGAATACTAACATTAAACATTAATCTACTGCAATCTTGTAGAATTTCTTAAACATGAGCATACCATCTAACTTCTGTATCTGTGAGATACTCTATTCTGAAATCGCTTCCTTAAATTTTCTTGAGAGGCTAGTTCGTATTCTCTAACAAGTTGTTATAGTCAAGCCCCTTTCTTTGACAGCTCCAGTGAGCTTTAGTTATTTGCCATCAAAACAGCACAGATAAAAGATTATTTCCACAAAAGTATCAGTGATTTTTCAGCAGCCTTTACTACTCTTACTTTCCATAGAAATATATATATAATATATATATATACACACACATTCATATATATTATTTAATACACAAAATACAAATACATATTCATATATATAGGAATATAGATCTGTATACAATCAAACAATGCATGTATCTCACATAACAATGCATGTGGTACAGTTTTAATGTTCACTTGCCACCAAATTACTCTCAAAACAGAAGTATGATTAAGGTAAATAAACAAGTCCTCAAGGAAGTAAACACTGCAACCACTTAGTGAGTTCTAAATCCTAATTTCAGATTTAGGGGAATTCATTTTGAAGAAATTTCTTAATATTTCTTAATATTTTCCATTATTTGAGATAGAAGATATGCTTAAATTAAGAGTCAACATAAACAAGAGCAAAAAAATAGTAAAACTAGAAAGTGAGTAGAAACATAAAAGATACAATTATAGTAAACATATAACAAAATGTAGGACTAACAGCAAAAAGTAGAAAATTAAAGCCAATTGCAAATGGAAAGATATGATAAAAACACACATAAAGAAATTTTGTTTATTGCTATAATTAAATAGTTACATTTTACTAAAAAGAAAGTGAAATTCTCTGAAAAAGAGAATTTATATGCTGGTTAATTCATATGCTTAAATAAACATTAGCTGGTTAATTCACATGCTTAAATAAAGATTAAAATATCTTAAATTATAAGGTTTAAAACTATTAAATCAAACCCAAACTACAGATCTGCCATTGAATAAACAAGGGATCACGATCAGTTCAGTTGATCATTATAGTTCCTAAAGGTAAATAAAAACATAAAAATTATTTCATTAACAGTTTTGTGAACAGCTAGAAATAGTACATAACACATGCATTAAACTAGATTTCAAAATACCTATATTCTGGGTTTATATACACTGATCAAGTCATTGGAACTTGACCAATTACTTATGATCTTTAAGCCTTGGGTTCTTGTGTTTTCTGAAGGTATGCATACTGCACTTCTTTCCTGAAGTTATTTTCTAAAAATATTGTATCAATACCATACAATTTATTTTGGATATTATCACTATTATTATTATTAATTAATTATAAAATTTTGAATGCAATAACCAAACTTAAATATTTATTAAGTGTATTTACTCAAGGCATTTAACAGGACATCATGGTAAAGAAAAACTATAAGTTTGAAATATTTAAAAGAAATTTCAAAACAATATAACCCAAATATTGTAAACAGACTATTGAGTTTTATTTAAGAAAAATAACCCCATCTCTGCAGATCTCTTTCTTTTCTAGAACAGAAATATTTGTTGAGAGAAAGAAAACTTCTGTCTGAGAGAGAGACAGAATGGGTCCCGAGTGGGTTGCCCTCTGCAGATCTTCTATTAAAACTAAAAACAGAGAAAAAATTGGAAAAACTTTTATGCAGTGCTGGTATAAAAATATGTATCAACATATTTGAAAATGAAATATTGGAAGTAGAGCTGTCAAAATATTTATTTCGTTCTCAAAGATGGTGAAAGGTATAAATAAAACAGAACTAGATATTCTCTTTGTTGAAAATAATATTAATTCTAAACTTCAACATATACCATCTGTAAATTTCAAAATATCTTGGAAATGTGTGGGTAACATCTACAAAATATAATGCTTATTCCATGCCTCCACTGAACAACTAAATAAATATTAAGTAGTAAATAAATATTTAATAGTACAAAAAAAGACTATGTTTTCTCCACTGAACATTTAAAAGGAAATAATGCTTTCTTCAACACAATTTACTATCCTTCTCCTAAAACTAGATGAATATTTTTGCTGTAGTGTGCAAGTCAATCTCGATGGAGAATTTATGAAGGACAGAAAATGATGCCACCAGCAATAGTGGTATACAAGTTCTCTCTGGCAGGCAGTCTGTTGTTTAAAGTCACTAAATGCTCTCTTGGCCAATGCTTATTAATTATTTACATTTTATAGATGAGGGAAATGAAGTAATTGGAAATTTAACAATTTGTCATACAGTTTGAAAGTGTGAAATTCAGAATTAAAACTCACTTTTCCGTCCCAAAGTCAACCACTTTATCTCTAGACCATATTGCAGCTTTATGTACAGAAACAAAAGCATTTTAAAGTGGTATTTTTAGTTTTTTAAATAGTGTCCTGGAATAAAATGTGTGATTCTAGGATCCCAAATTGAAGTTGGATAAAATATTTGCCCAATGGAAAAAGAGAATTATTCTTTTCAGAAAAGCAAGTTTCTTATTCATTCTTATGTATTTTGTCAGTTAATTAAAATGCTTTTGGATTACAACTCAGATTTTACCGAAAGCACCTCTATTAACCTCAAAACAAAATGAATTCATTAGAAGAAGAAATGATCTATTTAAAGAGAAATTTTAGTTATTATATACAATCATCAGTTTTCAGAAAACTATCTGGAATCAAATTATGATGAGATGATAATGATGATGATGATGATGATGATGATGATGAATACAACATATACACATTCCCATCTCTTTTTAAATGAACCCTTGGTTTAAAGCCTTGTAAGACCTTTTAAGTGTAATCATTGAAACATAGAGTTTCATCAATGATGGAGTTATCTTCATTAAGGAAACAATTTGCATGTAATAAGAGGTATGAAAATGAAAGCCGTATCCTTGATATAGAAAGAAATAGGAGATACATGAAACAAATAACTTACTTCCCTTAGGTAAATGCTGGAGAGTAATATCACCTGTGAATCTGAAGACAACTTGGGAGAGTATGATTTTTTTTCTTGGAAAAAGTAAAACAGCATGGTTCTAGAAACACTGTTGAACTCAGAAAATATTAAATAAACACACATTACCTTTTGCATTGTCAAATAAAGTTGATTTTCCCCTCTTATCAACTATGCCTGGTCTTGTAACTTACTTTGACCAATTAAATAAAGAAGAATTGAGGATCTTTAATCTAACCATTATTTTAACAAAGTTATCTCAATTAAATGTAGTTTTCACCATCTTTTTATCATTTATGAAACTTATTTCAGTTCAGCACTTGGGAGAATCATATTTTCTTTCTGAAGTGATAAAAATGTTAACAAAAATAGTAGGAAACTTATCACAGATTGTTTCCTAAGGTATAACTTGTAAATTTGCTTAGTTAGAGCTAACTTTAATAATGCAAAATCTGTGAAAGTTAGAAGGTAGCTTTATGAGAAACAGTTTTTAGAAATTTTTATTTTTCAGATAGAAAAAAGGAAATCTATAACTAATACATGTGCTGTGAAGCAAATTTACTTCATTGTTCTTAGATATGTTTCAAAAAACATTCAAAACAATGAATTAAACTAGGTAAAAAATAAAATACATATAAAAATATGGCTAAAAAGAAAGAAATATTAATATGGTTAATCAGAATCAGTCTTTAAAGAAATAGAGACAGATCTACAAATTCTGGTAAGTGAAATCAACTTCACAAATATTCTGACTAGGTACAAAGACATGCAGGAAAAAACAGAGACAGACTTGCAGAGATTAACTAACCTTTTGGAGAAGACCTCACAACCATGAGGAAAAAAATCCAAAGTAACTTTAAAATAGAACAGGAAAAATCAAAACTTGGCTTTCAAATATATATTCAAAATTATACTATCTTCCTCCATCATTCTGGCATAATAATAGTTAGTTTACTTTTTATTTGCAAATATGTATGTACTACCAAGCTATATGCCACAAACACTATTTCTATACTATTGATGTCAAATGCATAAAAAAATCCCTTTGTTTATAAGTCTTCAAAAAACAGTCTTAACCACTGAATTTCTTTTTCTTTATTTCTCCTTCTTTTCCTCCACCTACTCCTTTTTTCTTTTTTTTTTTTTTTTTTTTTTTTTTTTTTTTTTTTTTTTTTTTTTTTTTTTTTTTTTTTTTTTTTTTTTTTTTTTTTTGTTATTGTGACCTGGGGTATTAAACTCAGGGCATTCACACTGAGCTACATGCCCAGCCCATTATCTATTATTTGTTTGTCTGTTTGTATATGGATTATCATTAATTAGGTTTTTGGGGGTTTTTTGCTTTTTTGTTGTTGTTTGTTTTTGTCTTTTTGAGACAGGGTCTCACTATGTAGTTCAGGCTGCCCTTGGGCTCACTTTGTAGCCCAGGCTTGTCTCAAACTTGCAACCATCCTCCTACCTCAGTCTCCCGAGTGCTGACAACTACTTTGTTACATTGCACAAAATGGGACTGAACTTGTGATCCTCTTGCTTCAGCCTCTCAGAGTTCTGGGATTGCAGGAGACTGCCACATGTTCAACTCAACCACTGAGTTTCTTTTTTGGTCAGATTTCTTATGTGTTAAGTGTGTTTAAAACAGGGAAAGCTGAGGTATTATCTAAAACAAGTGTTTTTGCAACTTTCAAAGCCTCACAGTCACTTTACTGTAACTAGCAATTCCTCAGCCTTTTCCACGTTCAGTCTACCTGAATCATCTATCTTCTTCAACACATTTCTCTGACTTCCTAAATAAACAAGAAAGTCTTGAATCATTCATATTCAAAAATCCAATGTTTGAATTTCCTTTCAATTTTAATGAGTTTACTCCAACGTCTATACAAATTTGTCTTCTTCAAATCATCTACTTCCTCTGCTCAATGCCGATATCATGTTCCAAGAACTGTTGTTCAGGAGCACAGTAAGCGATGATCCTGGCATCCAAGTCAACTTCCCCAGCCCTCAAGGAGTCATGTTCATGGTACAGTTGTTTGGATCCTTAACAACAACACCACTAGACAAGTTTTGGTTTCCAAGAGAATTCTCGGTAGCAAAAATATTTACCTCCATAGTAATCAGAAGAAGAGAATTTGCTTCTTTCCTTGTGGCCTAGAGTCTTTTCAAACATGAGAATTGAGTTATCTTCCTAAAACCAAAATCACTACAACAATTTTCATGTGAAAACTCTCCAATAGCCACTTTCTAACTCATAATAAAAGTCCTGTCCATAAGATTCTACCCAATCTTACTGGCCATTCCTTCTGATACCATCTCCTATTTTTGTATCATCATTTATTCATCCTATTGCATTTAATTCTGTAGCATTCTTCCAATAAAACACTATCACCTCATACTCTTAATATTTCCTTTTTGTTGTCAGGAATGCTCTTTCTCCATGTAGTTGCACGATTTGTTTCTTAATTGCGGTTCAACTTAACTTTTTTCATATGTCACCTTCTCTATGAAATCTTCTAAACCATTTAATTTGGGGGTTAGTTTTTCTTCTTTTTCTTCCTGCTTCATTTTTCTTTGTGCCTCTTAATACTGTACATTATTCACTTTGTAAAATTAAGCTTCCCATAGGCAAGTTTATTTTCACTCTACTATCACTTTAGTGCAGTATTCTTAAAAGCAACGACGAAATGATATCTGGAAAAATATCTGAAATTGTGTTCAATGACCATATGATAAATGAGTGAATTTAGAGAACATTGCATTGCAGTTATTCATGTGATCATTGATACATTTCAAAAAGGACTGCCTGAGATAATCTGTCCTAAAATTTTAAATGTATTCCCAAGATATCTGAAAATTTGAATTTGTTTTCTGTATTAATGCAACAAGGGATAATTTACATGACTTAAAACAATATCAAGAATCAATGTCATCATTATATAAGAGAAACTATATCTAATGGATGCTAGTACCATGTAATAAATGCAAAAACACACCTGATAAATAAAAAGAAAACATGAGTATGTCTTTCCTTTCCTCTACATCTTTTATAATGTGACACTGTTTGAGTATACTATGTCCTACACTAGAGCTGTCTTTTTTAGTAGGAGACAATGCTATTTAGATGTTAATGCTAATTTCTGTCCAAACCTGGTTACAGATTATTCTGCAATCTGAATTGATTTTACTTAACTTCATTTACTTATTGGTAAAATAAAGAAAAATAAAACTGATTACTTGGAATATTTTAATAAAAGTTTGATCAAAACTTTTTTTAAGTAAGAAAATTTATTGGAGAATAAGAATGGGGAATGGGGAATGGGAATAACTCCTGAGAAAGAGGAGTGTTCTTGAATGGGTTGCCAGTAAGTCCATCTCTCAAAGGAAGTCTTGTGGAGTGAAATCAAGAGGCAGGTACAATGTAGGTCAAAATCATAATCAACCAATAAGATTGCAAGTATAGTCACTTAGGTAATAGTAATCCAATGGTAGCAAGGTACATTAGTGACATCATTAACCTTGGGTCAATAATTTATACTCTTGGTCTTGTCTTTAATCTTAGCAGTTTTAGCCTTAGACCTAGTCTTAGTAGGTGGGAGAAGATGGCCCATCCCTAATGAGGTAATAGGAAATCTCAAAAGAGTGGTGCCAATGATTACAAGCCTCCATTCATCCTTTATGGAAGTATGTAAAACTAACCATTGTGACTTTAATCTTCATATGCACCTCCAGCCACAGTCCTGATGGATTCTCATCTTTTGCACTGTCTCCCTTGAGGGCTCATCCCTGTCTGACTGCCCACTGTATTTCTACCTTAGTTATCTATATTTTCCCCTCAGAAATGGTATCCCTAACTGTGGTTAAAGGAGAAGGGTCATAGTTTCTATCTAGCTGCTTGTATCTAAGAAGAGTAGTTGTGGGGGAAACCACAGGCAAGGACCTTCTCCAGAAAGCTGATCTAATGGGTCTCAGATAGAAATCATGTTGTAGTTTAGCAGTTATGAACTCTTCACAAGGTCAGTCTTGTGGCTACTTGCAAATGAGTCAGACACACTTGTCACTGATCCCTTCTGCATGGAGTTTGCCAGCTTCTCCTTCCAAGTATCTTGCTGGGGCCACCAAGATAGGTAAGCAGGAAATGCTACATGTCAAATACATCACGTTCATGTTCCCTGAAGTTGAAGAATGAATTCTAAGAAATGATGGAGGTTAAGAGTAGGAATTTTTTTTTTTTTGAAAATAGGAATGGGGCATGGGGACTAGGAATAGCTCCTAAGAGACAGGTGAGGTTCTGAATGGGTTGCCCTCAAAATTTTAAAAGATATAAATATATGGTATAATATTGTGCTTTTCTACTCATAATTGCATCTTCTTTTAGCTTAATTTTGTTGACATATGGCATCCTGGGTATCAATTCAATTCCACTTGACATTTTAGTAACTTGTTTTTGGAGGAAACCTATATTCTATAGGAATAGCCTGTTTACATTTATTGACATTTGTTGCAGAAGAAAAGACTCATCAACCAAATTCATTTACTGCTCCTGAAAGTGTGTTAGTAACAGACGAGCAAAACATTAACTTGAAACTCACTTTGTAGATCAGGTCCATTTCTGGATTGCAGATTTGCTTTATCAATTAGATGGAGGAAATGATAGTGGTACCAAAGTCATCAAAACTCTGCTAACACTGCTGGAGGGATAGCTCAATACTAGAGCAGTATTCTAGTATGTACAAGGACCCGGTTTTGTCCTTAGTATGGATTAAAAAGCAGCAATAAAAACTTCTCTCATTATTCCAGTACAGACTGAAGACCTTCCTAGCAATAATGATACACTAGAAGTTATTGTTATTACCTCCTAACAAATATTTCTAATCCATAATGTGATTATTACCAACACTGAATCTCCTGCAAATATAATCTTATAGGCATGAAAACCTCTCCACTTATGACTCAGAGTGTAGAGGCTTCGGGTAATGAATACAGGATGAAGAGATGGGGAAATATTTTATGTATGTAATACTGATGGTCTTATGTCCCTGTAATTATGACTTGTGAAAGAACCATAGCAAAAGATAGTAGAGTAATGAATGTTTTCAAAGACTTTAGTCTCTACAGTCTCCTCAAAGGAGAAACAACACACATGGAAATAGATGAATCATTGTTGGAGACACTTTGTTTCATTCCAGCATGGCACCAGTTGCACTAGTACAAAAGAAGAGTTCTACCAATTTTAGAAGTAATAAAAATTCATTACTTCAGTGCTGGGAAGAAATGTGAGTGACAAGAGGAACATTAAGAATAAATTCTTTATTGATATTCACCAGAGAGACCAGAAAATTAGGGAAAATATCTTAAATTGTACTGAAGAAAATAGCAAACGTTATGGTTTGAGAAAAAAGCAAGAGTCAAATCTGTTTACAGGGACACTAGAGATGTTTCAGTTGCTCTCTTGAACTAGGAAAGAAGAATACGAGGCTGATAATTCTAGCTATTTTTGCTTGTGACAGTTGAGTCAAGAAGATGCTATTTTATTACTGCTATAGAATTTTACCGTACAGAATATCCAGGGCAGAACAAAAGGCATCGATTCTCATGGCAATGCAATAACCAGAAAAGTGGATAGAAAAAGAATTGAAAACACACTCCTCTGACTTTGAAGTTTTACTCAAAATCATTTATTTACTAAATATCTTCTGTGGCTGTTGCAACAAATTACAAAAAACTTGGTGACTTAAAAAAATAGAAATTTATCTTCTCACTACCTTTAAGATCAAAAGAATGAAGTCAGGACCACAGAGCCAAAACCAAGGTGTCAGCAGAACTGCAGTCTATGAGTCAGTCTAACCTTGTCCTTTTCAGCTTCTGGGGGCTGCAGTCATTCTTTTGCTTGTAGCAGAATCACTCCAACCTCTGCCTCTGCAGACACACATCTTTATTCTTTTCTCTTGTGTGTGTCACAGAACTCTTTGCTTCCTGATGTAATAATAACTGTGATTACACATACAATCGATTATTATGCAAATTAATCTTCTCATCTCATGACTCCTAGAAGCATCTGGAAAGTCTTTTTTATAAGATGAAGTAGCATTTATAATTTCCATGGATTAGGATCTCTGTATCTTGGAGAGAAAGCAGAAGCCAGCCTACAATATTTATCTATCAATTAGATATCAGTTCAAATTTCAAGGATAATGATGCAGACCAGATAAATGAAGGTTTTCACAATGGCCATTTAAATCCAGAATAGCAGAACAGGAGGTAAGGGATAAAAGTTTTGCCTCCATAGGGCAAGAATTTTTAATGCAGCTAAAATTGGTAGAACTCTTATTTTGTACTAGTGCCGATGGTGCCACACTGCAATGAAAAGAAGGGTCTCCATTCATAATTTATCTATCTATAAAAGTAAAATAAAAATACCCAGTTGTAAGTTCCCACAAGTCTGTTTAGTTGTGAATTCTATTTTTGTATTTATAGTATATCATTATAGGGGATTTAGGATTTACAATTATTGGACCTAACTTGTGATTTACTCCTGTAATTCGAAAATTTTCTCAATTTTGAGAAGTACCAATTTGAAAGGATTAATAGACACTCTTGTTGCACTCAATTTTAATACATTTTCCTAGGTGACTCTGGGACTTCTCAGCATTCCTAGAATCATTTGCAAAATGTAGAAAGATCCTATTCTTTTTATGTTTTAAATAAGACAGAGAGAAACACAGCTTGACATACACATCATGATAGAACTCATCACCATTGTCTGCAATTCAGAGGCAATTAATGAGATAAAGAACTAACGATAGAGCAAATATGGTAATAAAACATGATGAGATATGCTGTCCACAAATGTCAGATATCTAAAACATTACCTAGTTGTAGAATACTTAAAAGTCAGGATATAAGCATTGATCTTACAGAGTTTTTTAAACAGTGTAAACGCGTATCATTAACAACTGTGTGCCAAAATATTAGCTACATTAGATGAGATGGGAAAGCTTACTTGAAAAAATTAAGCTACCAAAACTGACTTAAGAAGAATGAGGAAAGATATAAATACATTAAAGGAGAAATTCTCAATTCACACAGAGAAAAACCCAAGTACAGATGGCTTCATTGGTGAAATATTCTACATATTGAAAAATTATTGTATCTATTCTGTAAAGATGTCCAAAAAGCAGAAGGTAAGAGGACACTTAATTTCTTGCTCATTCTTTAAGACTAACATTACTCTGATAACCCCAAATCAAGAAAAACACAAAGTAATATCTCTTTGGATATAGATACACACATCCTCAAAAATACTAGAAAACTAATCCAGAAAATTGTATTTAAAAATAACTAAATGCTGCAAATATTTATTCCTGAAATACTCATAAGTTTGGTTAAGCATATGAAAACCTATTAATGAAATATGCCATAGCAATAGGAGAAAAAAAGGCAATGAACAGTTTAAATACATGCATAAAAGATATTTGGCAAAATACTACCGATTTTCATGACAAAAATACTCCAAAGACTGGAAACAAAGGAAAACAACCTTAACTGGAAAAATGGCATCTAGGAATATGTCACACATGTTATACTTAATGGTGAAAGAGCAAGAGTTCATTTCCTCAATGAAACCCATAAAAAAATCCCCACTTTACTACAGCTCTTTAACATTACACAGGAAATTGTTGTTAGAGCAGTTGGGCCAGAAAAGCAAAAGATATTCAATATATATAGATCTCAGCATTCCAAATCAGTGTATGAAATAAATGGTATTGTTATACTAACGGTGGAAAATGCAAATGAAATTAAGCAACTTATCCATTTACAACAGCATCAACAATAATAAAATATTTAGGTATTTACTTAAAAATAAGTACAAACTCTAGAAATTTGTTAAAATGAAAAGGTCTGTAGTGGGAATATTGCACAAATTGACATATAGATGACATGCAAGCCTCATGAAAATTCTGCTGGCTTTGTTTGTCAAAAGTGAGAGATTTTCATAAATTGCTATGAAAATTTGAAGCACCACAGTCAAAGCAATCTTGAAAAACAAGCGAATAAAAGTGGAAGATATAAACTTCCTATTTTCAAAACTTAGTATAAAGTCAGTATCCAAAAATGTGATTCTAGCATAAGGAAAGAAATTCAGACTACTGAAAATACAGAGTTTGAAGTTGTGACCAACTGATTTTTAACACAGTTGAATTCTTATTTTTTTTATTTTTATTTTTTTGGTACCAGGAATCAAACTCGCAACTTCACGCCTGCCAGGCAAGCACTTATGCCACTGAGATAAATCCCCAGCCCTATTTTTTTTGAGACAAGGTCTCACTATGCAGCTCAGGCCAGCCTTGAACTCACTCTGTAGTCCAGGCCGGTCTCGAACTCACAGTGATCTTCCCTAACCCTCCCAAGTGCTGGGATTAAAGGTGTGTGCCTCCACTCCTGGTGCAATCTTATCTCTCAACAGTACAATTCAGTAGAGAAAGGTGGGGTTTTAAAAAATAAAATAGTGCTTTGACAACAGAATGTCAATACACAAAAGCATAAACCTGGAACTCTTTCACACTGTATTCATAATTTAACTAAATTAGAACAAAGGCCTAAGTATAAGCACCAACACTAAAACTTTTGGGAGATAATGTAGGAGTAAATCTTCATAACCTTAGAATAAACAACAATCTCTTAAATATGGAATCAAAGCACAAAAGAAAAATAGACCAATTGTACTTTATCAAGACTTCTTTGTACTTTGAAGTGTAACATAAATAAAATGATAATACATAAAAATGGAGAAAGCATGTGTTTCATGTTTGACAAGAGGTTTGTATCTAGATTATATAAATGACATAGATTTAAAAAAGTCAATTTTTAAAAAAATAGGTAAAGTGTCTGAATAAATATTTTTCTGAAGAACATGTATGAATAGGCAATAATCACCTGAAAATACACTCGATATCATTAACCATCATGGAAACGGAAACCAAAACCATAATGAGACATTATTTCTCTCTAGGATTTGCAGTGTTGCTGCTCTGAAATCTTGTATTTACCATCATAAACCAGTTTCATTTATAATGAAATGAACAGCCTGCCACATTCCAAAGTAGTTGGCATTACATACATTTCTTGAGAACAGTCCTCTCTACTTCTGAGGGAAACAGGCACTATCCAACTCCATGCTATTTTGTTTTCCTGTACTATGCTTTTATCTTATAAATTCTAAGAATTGGATTCTTATGTAGTGGAAAGTGAATATACTTTTTAAAGTAAAAGCCAACAGGGTTTCTTTTCATTCAAATGCTTGAAATTTCAGGAAGCAGACCATGTCATTAAGAACTGATTTTCCAAAAGCCTGTTTTCATAATGATTTGTTCTCTGGTCTGTCCTTAAACAGAGCAGTCCTATGTGCCCCACACCCAACTGTGCCCCACTCCCAACAGGTTTAGGTACAGAATAATCATGAAGAAGAAAACAGAACTATCATAAATGACTGTTACTGACAAAACATTAAAGTCACACCAAAAAAAAAAAAAAGACATAATGATAATCATAGAAATCTTCAATGGCTCTTACAAGTAAACAATGTGCAAATGCTATAAAAAATATATGGTTAAAGTAACATGCAAATTGGGCAAACTGCTCATTCAGAAAATTGTCTAAACCAATGAAGTGAATTTTGTAAAATGGATTCTAACAAGTGGACCTAGACTCTAAGTTAGAACATATGTCAGGAGAAATGCCTCAGATTAGAGTGGAAGATCACTAGTCAGCATTTTGGATAGAAAGGTTCCAGGAGACCAAGTTGAGGTAAGATTACGCACTTTCCCACCCCGAATATATTTACATATTATAAGGATAGACCCAGGATTTAGCTAACATCTTTTCCACTATGCTGCCAGTGGAGAAAGGAAGGAGAGTATGGAGAAAAAAATAACTATAATTGAGGAGAGGAAATAAAGTCATTGTATCTCTGCTGTAGCCAGGGAACAAATAGTGCAGGACAAATTGAATCAGATAATGCTAAGTACTGAGAAAGGGCTGAGATTTTATTCTACTTACAAGTTATAAAAATCTTTTGCAATGAGCTGCAGGCAAGTCTTACTGTTTCTGCATTGGAAAGAGACATTATCTTCCTTTTTTTAATTTTTCTTTTTAAACTGGACTTAATAAATATGCCCTCTGCTCCCATGAGAAATGCATGTCTATTACTCAAGGTTTCTTTCTACATACATATCTTTGAAAAGATAATTTAAAACAAATGCTGTTTGTCTATTTCACATAATATATACCAAATGTGAAAGACTCGTAGAGATTTCTTTCCCAAAAGATAGAATTTCAGTTGAATATTTATATTCATCCAGCATCCATGTTCATGGAGCACATGACTTGCTTAACCTCTGTAATTTAAGCCTTACAAGATCAGTGGGAAGCAGATGAAAACCCTGAAAACCTGCTTAGTTTAGAGGTAGAAAAATTTATGAAATTAAGCTTCAACCTATTTCCTATCTTTTAGTTTCTGAACTATTCCAGCTTCTGATTTCTTTTCTGATCTGACTTTATACTTTACCTGCATTCTACTTTTTTCAGTCTCTGATTAATTTTATAATTAGCAACAATAAAGACCACTGTTACCAACCTGAAACATCAATTACACTGTAGTCATTATAGTGATTCTACACTGAACTCCTTTTTCTGGTAGATGATTGTTACGATTTATACATTGTGTCAACTTGAGAAGTCTAGCAGCTTAATTAAGTAACTCAGCAGCTCTACATCCTGGGGTGTAGAAAACAGTTACCTGGTCATTGTTAAAATGTGAGAAGGTCAGAAGTTTAACTGAGAGACTCAGGAGGGAGCCAGGGGTCTTACTTTGTAAACATTCTCATCCTGTGCAAAGGAAGGCAAGGATGTTTGTGAAGCTACACCCACCCCCGGGGGGGGGGGGTGTCCTGTGTACTATATAAAGGAGGAGAAGAGGCTTGCTCTTGCCCCCCTTTTATTCTGGCTGCTTTGGCTCGGCTGCTGCCTTGAAGTGTTGTTTCTGTGCCATGCCACCCTGCCTTGGAGCCAGCTGATTGTGGAAACCTCCAAAAACTGTAAGCTAAATAAACTTTTCCTTCTCTAATTTTGGGTGTCAGGTGTTTTATCTCAGCAACAGTAAAAAGTAACCAAGACAATGATATCCATTCTTGTTCACTAAAAATTATTCCTGAGAAGTAGGAGCTCCAAAGGACAATTTTTTAAGTTTTTCATTTGCAAAATAAAAGAAAGAAAAATAAAAATTAAATTAAAAAATGAAAGAGAGAACTGGTATGTTCTGAGAAGGTATTATAAGCTAGAAGTTTGGTTGTACATGCTATTCTTTGGAAATTCTGTTTGCAATACCTTGAGAAGAAAGGAAAGAACAAGTGTCATACATGTTGATCAAAGGACTATCATTATATTGTTCACAAGACATGTAAACATCTTATGGAATGATTTCTCTCAACCATATTCACTCATTTCTGTACTCTGCCTTGGCTTGAA
Source organism: Dasyprocta punctata (assembly GCA_004363535.1). Lineage (NCBI taxonomy): Eukaryota > Metazoa > Chordata > Mammalia > Rodentia > Dasyproctidae > Dasyprocta > Dasyprocta punctata. Next base: position 47,293 of record RJWM01010018.1, on the reverse strand, counting down.
GGGAAGATGAGTGCACCATCTTAGTGGCTGCTCTTATTGGTATTGTCAGTCTGGACTGAGGCAAGACTTTCCCAAGTACCCTACCTGTTTCTCAGCAGCAGCATTGTTCTCAGAGAAAGCTCAGCACCAGCGCTGCTGCCCTTTGGCAAACACACAATATGGTAAAAACAGGCAAGATGAAGCATGGAATCTCACAAACACCAGAACATCTGAAAAGTTTCATTCAAATTTTTACACTGGCCACCCTGAGGACTTTGACACTGAGCCACGGGACATTTAGAGAACTTTGATCAGTGATGTCTGCTAAGATCTTCTTACCTAATACCCCTTGCCTTCTTTCAAGTCGTATACGAAGCCTACTTCTCTTTGTACCCCACAAGGGGGCTTCTATCCTCCATCTGCCTGCATGCAGGCACAATCAGGTTCTCACCAGGATTCCTTCACACAACTTTGGTTGCCCCTGGTGTTCTCTTACTCTCACTGTTCCCTACATATATGACTGACAGACACAGGGAACAAATCTTCTCTGTTTTCTTGATCAGCATTTAATTAAACTATTATCTATAAGACTTTAAGAAGCAGGTTAAAACCAAGCAGCAACCATGACACTAGGGAACACAGATTTCACCAGTTGAATAAATCCCAAAAATCATCAGGATGTAGTTTATAAAAGTCAAGTGGCTTTCTCAGGCAGTTTCACCTAGACTTGCCACTTGCCTAACGCGGGCTGTGATCTAGTATGCATTTAGTAAGAATATTTGTACTAGTTTTTACTGTGCAATGAGACTAACTACTAATGTGGCAAAAAATTTTCCTTCTGAGTAGAAATGGTGCCATAACCAAGTTACAAGTATTTCCTGAAACATGTAATTAAAGTTGTTTGTTTATTCTTTGTTCTGTTTACCATAAAAGGAAGTATGCTGTATTTCAGTATTCTAGATCTGTCAGTGTTGACTGATGATCCATTTTTCTAAAATGCTGGGAACAAGATGTGTTTTTGGGTTTTAGAGTATTTTGGATTTTAGAATATTTTCATAATGTTTACTGGTTGAGTGTTACTTATTAGATAATCTGAAAATTAAGATGCTCCAAAATTAGAAAAAAATGACTTTCATTTACTTGCTCAAAAATGTCTTTATTTCAGTACATTTTGGATTTCAAATTTTTAGATTGGGTTCTCATATTGTAACACTCTTAGTTTTCATTGTATTCATCTGAAGTAAGACAAAAAAGATCAAGGGATCTCACTAAAAAACTTCAGAGTTAGTAGGATTTTTGTTTTTAGAATTAAAATTCCTGGACAGCACAAATCTTTATATAACCAAAATGTTTTATCATACAACACATGCAGAACTGCTGATACAAATCACCTCATGCATTAATTCTTGGTTTCTAATAATTGTAACCTTTTTGCTGAGGCTACTTCAATATACATGATTTGCATATGAGACCCAGATCTTTCTTCTTTTTTTTTTTTCTTTTGTTCCAGGGATGGAACTCGGGATCTCAGTCAGGCACTTGTGCCACTGAGCTATATACCCAGCTCGATGACCTTGCTTTAGTTAGTCATGAATAGAAAAGGAAAGAGAAATTTGTCTACTGAAATTTGTCTATTGAACAGTTATTTCACCTATTATTGATTTTCTGTAAATACTCTTTCTGGATGTGTGATCTGGACAATTTTTTTAAACTATCCTAGACTTATATTTCTTTTCTGGTAAAATTGGCATGATAATATTGCCTATTTTACTGGATTATATTGGGAATAAATTTGATAATGCAGAAAAAAGTTGCACTGGCCCGGAGTAAAATAATAAATGTTAACTGTATTGCTTATCTTATTATTATTCAATCTTTTTTAGGAATTGACAAAGTGGAAACAGGTTTTTAAAAAGTCCATATGATTGAGGATGTCAAATTAAGGTCTATCTCTATAGCGAACTAATCATGATATGTATTCCTTATTTTGGTAAGTATGTTTAAGGCCTATAATTTGAAATCTTATACATAGCACAACAATAAAATTGTGTAGTTTCAGTCTTTTTATTATCATTCATCTATCTATCTATCCTCTGTCTGTTTTCATCTATCTGCTTTAGAACCTATACTTAAAAATAAAATAAAATTCATTAAGCTAATAACATTGCAAGTACTTTCAAGAATCCAAGTGTTCCTTCTGCATCCAAGATATTAAACTCTTTATCATAAGCCTTAATCCACTTGTAATACTATTAGTGAAGTTCAAAATTTTATCCTACAGCACAATTCTTCCTGATAAGAAGTATGAGCAGATTGAAGTCAGTGGGAGGTGGGGATGAGAAAACGGTGTCACTCTGGTCTCTGATAAGATTCTTCCTCTTTCTCTTCTCTCGAGGAGGTTTCTTTGCTTTCATCTTAAGTCAAAGTGCTGAATACTGATGAATCCAGGCTTCACTTAACCCCAGTGATTAATGTTTGGACAGCTCACTTGGATTTCAAACATGAAATTTGAATTCGAATTTTGTGCGGGGTCAGCTAATCTGTCAAAACCAGTAATAGTTTCTTTTCTACAGATAGAACAAACCAGCGAATTACCTCAGACTCAGAACTTATCCTTTAGTGTCATGTGACTTTTGTCTTTTTAGTACTACTTGAACTAGTTTTTACAAAGAGTGCTTTGAGTTGTCAGAAAGTAAAGGAATAGAATTGAATGTCATGGAAGGAACTATAGGGCATTACAATAAACATCCCCACCACCGTATCTTGGGAGGCAAATCAACCTGGGTTTCTGTCTTACATATCAATTTCCATCTGTATCTATAGCATATTATATACACATATTCATATCATTATTGTGAAATTCTCTTCATCCTTTGATAGAAGAGTTCAGAAATAGACCATATGTCCTATACATTTTATAGAAAAATACAATTTGCAGTGCTCTGAATAAGGCTTTGATATTGAAACAAGTAAGACATAGAAGCTTGTAGATAATTTAAACTGAATTTGCTTTCTGCATGTAAGGCAAGTAGTTAAATTGATATTGCAGACTAGATTAAGAATAAATTAAAGAAAAAGAGTGTATGTACAAATGTATCCACCTTAAGAGAGAGGTTTTTCTTTCCTGCTAAAGTGAGATGTCTCTCATTCTTTGAATCCTTGCAATAACCTAGGACCCTAAAAGGACCCTCCTGAGTGTCCACACCATACTCCCCAAGACATTGTGAGATTGCTACCAGCTTTTATTTACTACCCTTCAGATATCTTCTGTCACTAAATTATTAAGTATCTTAATCCAGATTCTTAGATTGATCTTTGATTTTGTATCTTTTTATTTGTAATCACATAGTGCATTATTGACTTGTAAAGATTTTTTTGCTTTGTTTTGCTTTTAACTGACAACTAAACAGGAAAATTTCCTCTCCCTTGAATGAAAAAAATCAGGTTTATGTTTTGGAGTGAGGAAAATCAATCATCAGAAAAACTATGCATTCAAACACCTTGACAACTAAAATTGTTGTATTGTTTCTATTCTGAGTTTTCTGACATCATGTTTCTCAGCAAGTGGTTCCTTGGCCAACAATATTGAAATTACCCACAGCCATGATACAGTATAAATTCCTATCCCTAAACTTGCTTAATCCAAAACTATGGGGATGGCCTCAGCAATGTTTTTTAATAAAGCTTCTGGGTGATTCTTGTGTATGCTAAAGTTGGTGAACATTTGACTGATCATGACTCTGACAATTAAAACTGAGTGGATGCTTATGATAAGAAAGAACTACATGCATTCTAGGAATATGTGGTGTAAATAAGAGAAATGCATCACAGAAAGGCTGAAATAGCCTAACAAATTGGATACACAGACTGAAGCAACCATTGAAGACCTGAAAGTAATAGTTCTATTGTCTCCACAATACTATTTTTTGTCTATTTTCATTGCTGCCATTCTCCTTCAACTTGGTTTTTCTCTTCAGGCAATTAAAACAATAGCTTATGGTTGCAAAATATGGGCAACTTTCTCATTAGGAAGAAGACTAGAGGGCAGTCTGCTTGGGACCCCTTCTGTCTCTCTCCCAGACAGAAGTTTTTTTCTTTCAATAAATATATTCTGATCTTAACCTCTGTTTTTCCTAAAATTCATTCTTCGATTTTAGAGAACATCAACTCATACCGAACATCTAGTAGATTGGGAGTTTCATTCCCCTATATCATTTGGAGGTCATCCACTGAAATCACTGGACAGAGACATGGGCAACTCAATGCCAAAGCCCATTTCTCCTTTGGAATGAATTCTTAAGCACTGGAAAATGTTCGACCCTCCCATGTTGAAAAATAACTATTTGATACTTCTCTGCATGTTTGCAAGGCCAACTACACCCTAGGGTCAAAATGAAATATTGAGGGAAGTATTAATTATGATGCTATTTTACAACTAGCATACTGTAAAAAAGAGGAAAAGAATGGTCAGAATTGTCTTACATTCAAACTCTTTAACATTAAGAAATAATTCTTATTTATGCTCCAGGTATAATTACCATCCTAAGAGACTGTCCCCCTTCATAGGTCTCTATCTCTCAATGACTTAAAGCAAATTAAGCTAGAACTAGGAAAATTTTCAGATGACCCTGATAAGTACGTTGGTGTCTTTAGAGGATTTATGCAAACCTGTGAAATAGATTAATGTTAATCTTAAATCAAACATTTGCTTCTAGCTATTGATTTGGAGATGAATGTTATTGTTAATTTTAGACAACCAGAAGATAGACAGCTAGGGGGACTACCAGTTCCCACTGGGGCACAAGTGTTCTAAACCAAGACCCCTACTGGCCTAGTAACCAGAGAGGAGATTAAAGCATGAGACATTTTCAAGTGTGTATTCTTAAAGGTCTAAGATGGACAAAAACCAAGACTTCTGGTTATTTTAAATTGTCAGCTATTTTTCAGGAAAACACCTCTGAATTCTTAGATTGTTTACTAGAGGAACTGGTAAAACATACTTCTCTAGATTCTGATTCAACAGAGGGACAAACTCTACTTAAAAACAGGTTTGTTACTCAGTCAAATCCAGATACTAGAAAAAATTACAAAAGGTAGAGTTTGCTCCAGATAGTTCACTTGATAGTTAAGTAAAAACTTCCTCCTTAATATTCTATCATCAGGATTGGGAGAAAACAAAGAGAGAAAACAAAGAGATTAAAAAGCAGCTGCTTTTGTTGTGACCTTAAAAGACACAGACCTTAAATCTGATTCTTGGAGCTCCAAGACTCAACTGCTACTACTGTGGTAAGCCAGGTCACCTTAAGAGAGACTGCTTGGAAAGACCCCCAAGTCATTCCCTAACTGCAAAGGTGACCACTGGAGGTTGGACTGCCCTCCAAGGCCACAGTCTGAGAATTCAGACCTATCTTATCAGCTAGTCCAACAGGACTGAAGGGCCTCAGAATACTCCGCCTCCTCCCTCTGGCCAGACTGTCATCTCTACCTGTCATCTCCACAGAGAAGCCCTGAGTAATCATGAAAAGAGGTAAAACAAAACAAACAAACAAACAAACAAAAAAACCCCAGCTGATTGCTGGACATTGGCACATGTTTTTTTTGTCCTTTTCAACTCTGGTCTTCCTTCCAGGCATCGTACCTCAATACAGTCACCAAAATATATGTAGCTTAAACTGTAACTGGGATAACTTTCTCTTCACTCATTCCTTTTAGTTATTCCTAAAAGCCCAGCTCCCATGCTGGAGAAATTTCATACTGTCTAAATACTGCAATACATATGTCCAAGTTGCCAACTAATCAAAATGATGCTGAGACTGGCTTTACAAATACAGTACATGTTGTTGTTCATATAAAAAATGTAAGAGTTTTTCACTGGTAATACATAATCAAAAATTTAGAGATAATTATAACTAAAGCTAGAGGGACTTCAACCTCCATCTATAAGGAGAGCTAAGAGCCAATCAGTTACAATCGTTGTCCGTTAAAAGCAGTTTCTAAACTTACATGTTAGCTCTAATGCTCATGCTTTGATTATACATGCCTTTGTATACAGACTTTGATTATACATGCTTGGATTAAAGGGTGTTCTTGCCTAGAAGGTGCCAATCCCCAAGACATCATACAGATGAAACCAATAAAAAATATGCTAGACTTCTTTTAGATTCCTTTTACTGGGGCCCACCAGATCTTATCTAGAAAAAAAGTTATGACATATATCGACGCCTTAGTTAACTATACTTAATGGGCTTTAGATGACACCACAGCTGGTCTGTCTCTCCTAAATAAAAAAGATAAAATTAATGAGATAGGCTGTCCTCCAAAATCAGATGGCATTAGACATTCTAACAGCACAGGAGGTACTGATGCAATAGTAAAAATTATTTATACATTCCTGATCCTTCTGCTAATATTTTAATAACTATTCAAGATATTAGATGACAAATCAATGACATGCCAGTTTCAAAAAGTTTCCTGAACTTTATCCTTATCCTCCTTATGGGAAGCCATTATTAGCTTCTATTAGTGGAAATCTCTGTTAACTATATTTATAATTATCTTGTTGATTCTATTATCTGGCCCATGCATACATAATTGTTTCTTTGGTTTTGCCTCCTCCAGACTTAAAGCTATACACCCACCCAAGATGGTAATGCCTGGTGTCTATGGAGGCCCATTATATAGATCCTCTGTAGAGTATCTCTGACTGTCAATCAACAACTACAAGCCCCTTCAGCCCAAAGAAGCCAGACTGGCCATTGCGAATTTCTCCCTCATGACAGTTTGGGCTATTTCTTCAGAGGGGGAATGTAACAGGCAGCTGAGTTAGAAATGTTAAAGGCAGTTGGACAGGGCTGGACCCTCAAAGGACCCAGTGCAGAAGACCAAATATCTTGCAACCTTGGAGGAGACAGACATCTCTGCTGTGGGCCAGATTTCAACACAAAAGACAAAACAAATGCAACCACACCCAAAGTATGAATATCAGGGATTTATATTCTAAATAGTTATGGATCACCCTGAGGAAGTCAAGAGTCACCCTTCCAACCCCTATAAGAAGAGTCATTGCTTTTTAAGCAAATCCACTTGCTATGTGACTTGCTTCCCCATTTGTCCCTGATTTAATCAATTTTACCTGAGCAGTTAATCCTATTGGCTGACCATAGTTCTGTCCTACCTCATGCCCACCTGCCTTGCAAATTCCCATTTTTCCCAAACTTGGGCCCACCTCACCTCATGGTTTTGTTCTACAGAAGTCCCTAGAAAAGACAGAGTCTTTGGCAACCCTCTCTGGACCCCTTCTGCCCTTCTATCTCTCTGCCCTTCTTTCTCTCAATAAATATATTCTGCTCTTAAAAAAGAAGAAGAAGGAAAAGAAGAAGAAGAAGAAGAAGAAGAAGAAGAAGAAGAAGAAGAAGAAGAAGAAGAAGAAGAAGAAGAAGAAGAAGAAGAAGACTAGAAGGAGTAAAACATCAATGATGGTTGTCTCATGCTAATGGGACTTTGGGCAATTTTAATGCCTTTTTATTCATAAGTGTCTGTATTTTATTACCAGGAACATATTTCACATATGTGCTTACAAAATCAAGAGAAGAAAGGAACGTAGTGAGGCAGAAAGGGGGAAAGAAAAGAGCGATGCAAGGAGAGATGAAAGAAAAAGATTTTAAAAATCGTTTTTTATGAGTTTCTCAGTAATTCAAATGTTTCCCTTGAACTTCATTGAGCCCTGAAATAAATAGTATAGCCCACAGCATAAAAACTCCTCAACATATACGTACCCACATAAAAATCAACTAGACAAATGAGCATGTGAAAAGTAGTTGAGCTTATTCCTTTATAATTAGGGTACTTGTTGTTTATTTGAATATTTAGTAAGCTGATGAAGTTTTCAATAATGGAAAATTGCCTTCAAAACTTCTATTTTTTTCAATTACACATTTAATATGCCCAGCGATTCTTTGATTTATAGGAAGATTATTTAATACTCAATTTTTCTATATTAAGATATGAAAAATTGGCTTCTGGACCAACATTTATGTGTGTCTCACATGACAGTATTTATGCTCTTTCAATACATCAATTGTGTAGTATAATTCCTTTCATAACAGAAGAATATTACAGTTAAAAGTGCTATGAATGAAGAAGAACTATGTTACTTTACATAGAAAGTAACATCTCCGTTATTAAATTGTGACTTTTTGAAAAAGTTGTTTCATATTTTATTCATGATATACGCACATGCTGGTGGCACTTCATAATTAAAGTACTGTCACATTATCTCATACTTTATGATCCATTGTAGAAATGCTCTCTTTCAAGAAGGTGACATTTTAATGAATGCTAGATTATGGACTTTTCTGATTAAATGTATACTTCATTCACAAATTAGTCCCCATTCAATGGCCAGAAATTAAATCATTCTGTAAGTTTTTATCTTCATTAAATGCTCAAAAATATATGGCATAAAAAAATCAAATTTGCTCTGAAGCAAAGTATAATTAATCTTTCAAATTTTTCTCACACTCAACTCCAGGCACTTTTGCCATAATGGTGATATTCTGCATTAACAGTCAGAATTCCACAAAATATTGAATGTATGCTGTTAACATAAGCTAAACTCCAAACTCTGTCACGGGGCACTCAATACATACTAGGGGAGGAAAAAAGCTATGAAAATTTCCAAAGTAAAGAAAACAGATGACTCTACTTAAAGCTTAGTTTTCTAAACCTAATTATCCATAGAAATTTCTACATGCATACTAACTTTTCATAGCCTGCATAATTACCATTCTGTGGAACACATTTTATAGACTTGCTTTCATCTTATCTTCATTGTATAAAAAATATTTCTGCCCAATACTAAACTCTAAAGGACTGCACTGACTTAATGCAAAATTTTCCCAGACTGATTTTGAAGGCACCAAACATTTTTAAGTGACATTGTCTGACCCAAGTTCTAGATACTCAAATGTTTAATTTTTGGACTCAGAAGCAGAAGCATTTAAGAGATGACTGAATAGGTTGTCGCTGGAAGCATATTTCAAACCCACTAAATCATTAAAGTGAAACATAGTTTGGAGCCAACGGTCACTGTCCATAGTTCTTCCCTATGTTTTCTGCTTACTCAGCTTTCCCACTGCTGGACACAATACCTAATACCCAACACCCACAATTTGAAGATGTAGCTGGGGACATAGTTCAGCAGCACAGTGCCTGCCTGGGGAGCTTGAGGTCATGAGTTTGATTCCTGGAACCAAAAATAAATAAATAAATAAAATATAAATAAATGGTTAGTGCCGATGTTTTATAAAATAAAAATAAAGAAATAAAGATGGTTAATTTTCTTACAATTTCAGGGGAGCCAGTCCATATTCATGTGGCTCCATATCAATGTAGCATGATGTGTATTCATCCGGCTCAACACCAATGCACACCGATGTAGAAGAATGTAGTATAGCAGAGTTGATAAATTCATAACAGCCAAGAAGCAGAACAGGGAAATACAGACTGAAGGGAAAAGCAAGGAACCAAACATAGACCCCCCAAGTCTGTGCATCCATGACCCACCCAGAAGTATGTTCCACCAGTCTCCTGAGTGGATCCCAAAGTCAATCAAACTGACACTCTACCTTAGCTTCCATTAATTTCTTCAGCTTAAATCCCAGAACACCTACAGTGGTTTCCTGAGATCTCATTTACTGCCCTCATTTGAAGTCCATAGAGTTGGAACTCAATGAAATCTGTGGGAAAACACTGGAGAGGTGAGGCATTCTTTTCTTTTCCCTGGATTATATTCTGCTATACTAAACTACAGGCTGGTTTCTTTTTAGACATTTTGTCGAGAGCACCTTACCTCTCTGTTTACCTGAGAATGAGCATGAAGTGAATCTCCTCCCTCCCAAAATTTTTGAACCTTCCTAGATTTGTGTCTTTATGTCAGTTTTTTTGTTTGTTCATTTACAGTTTTTGGTTTAAGCATAAACTATGATTATATAGTTTATTTGGATTTTTGAGGTAATTTGGATGAGAATGTTAGTCCTTTATTACTTGCTACAACAAAAATGAAAGCAAGCCTTTGTGATATCTTTGCTTTTAAGAACATATTTAACTTTAGAGCTAAAATTGGACCACATACAGAGATCTCAAGTATTTATTAAAATATTAATACTAAATATTAATATAAAAATATGTGAAAGTTTCTTCATATCCTGGTGTCTAAGTGAACTATTGCTGAGTTTATTAAAGTGGAAGGAGCAAGAAGGCAAATGAAGAGGAGAATAAGAAACATTAGAAGGCCAAGCATGGAAGAGAATAAAAAGACAAATAGAAAAGGACAGTCACCAAAAGTAGGACAAAGATGATTATTTTTATGTCATAACTCTGAGAAGAGAATAAAAGCCACATGATATCCATGAAGTATATGAAATAGATTGACAAGCGCCATCATCAATTCATACTCTAAACTATATTTGACTCTCTGAGGCAAGACGGTCACCGCAAGTTCAAGACCACATTAGGCTTCACAGTGAGCTCCAGGCCAGCCTAAACCATAAACAATTAATTAATTACACTTGATTCATAAACTTTTTAATGCAAACTCTTTACAATTTTAACATATTCACCTTCTCTTCTTCAGCAGTTTTATATATTCATAGAATCTCAGTGGGTAGGATGCAAAACCATGCATTTCATCATTGAAACAATTGAAAAACACATACAGGAGACAGTAACTTATTGTAGTTACCAAATGAACCAGAAGTACATTAGAATGACATTTAATGTGAGCACTGCCTGAAACAGGCAGATGGTAAGTTCAAACCATTTACATAGAAACTCGCAGAAATTATTCAAGAAGTGAAAACATAAATTCTCAAAATATATCATTCTACTGAAGCAGAGAATAGAAGCAGGCTTCCTTATTACAGCTTCCTGCCAAAGGTTAATGTGAAGTTTAATACCTATATTATTCCAACTATATTATTTGTGAATTTTTAGTTTCTAAGCGATTACAAACACTTTAGGGACAATTAAGCTTAGGAGAAAATAGAGGCCAGAGCTGAAATCATGATAGGCATGGGTGAGAATGAAGGGAGAAGGAAGATCACATAGAATATGCTGGTCATTTTGAGGAAGTTAATTTTACTGTAAATGAAGTTGGAGGATTTGGCGCAAAGTAGTGACATTAAAATCAAAATTTTATTTAAACTCGATGTTAGTTTTATTTAATAATAATCAAGTATGATGAAGATGTTTTGTGCCAGATTGCTGGGAAGCAGAATCTCTCTAATAAGGACTGGTGGCTATGTAACGAATACCTGAATAGTTGCTTGAGTGAGGAGGCCCTCAGCATTGTAAGTAATGAACAACACCAAGACTTCAGAGTAAATGGAAACTGCCAGATATTCAAATGGAAGTCAGCTTGTATCTGCTGGGAGAATACAGTGTATAAAAACTCAAGTAGAAATGAATGATAGACAGCTAATGAAAAGATGTTTCCTTGATATTATGAAAACCTAACACAGAAACTCTGAAAAAATTTTATTAGATCCAATTGAACTCAATGATGCATAAATTAATAGTTTAAAATAAAACAAAACTTTTGTATTTCAGTGATGCTAAAAGAAACTAACAGTTTAAAATAATACAAAACTTTTGTCATATAGTTTTCTTGATCAAAATTCTGACTGTTTTGTTGCCCAAAAGTCTGATTTAGCAAATTAAATGTCAGCAGGGTTATTTCTCTTTTTGAATTCTATATGGGACAGTCTTGACTCTTCTATCTTCTAGAACCTACTGTCCTTGATTTTTGATGCCTTCCTCTGTCTTTGAACCCAGAACCGTTTGGCAAAGTCCTTATCACAGTCATCTCTCTTTTCCTGTCCTAATCCCTCTTATATTTTAAAGAACTGATTTGATTATATTGGGCCCACCTGCACAATTCAAGATAGGCTATTCTTAAATTTAACTGATAATCAACCTTAATTCTATCTGTAAATGACCTTTCTTTTGTCTGATACACTTATATATTCACACATTCTTGAGGTTAGGCCTCTGTCTGGGGACATATTATACTTACTACACTTAGTATAAGTTATTCTGTAACAGTGAATCTGAATAAAAGAATAAGAATATGATGATGCAATAATAATGTTCATTGAGCATGATAATGTCAATAAAATATTTTTCATTTTTTATTAAAAAAGAATAAAAATTATGATACAAAATTTTAAAACAAAGTAATAGGAAATTAATGCTAGTTAATAAATTGCATATTGTTATCTTCAAAGTAATTGTTCAGATTACAAGATTTAGGCATGAAAAAAGGATCAAACAATCAAATCATGGAAGCACAAAATGTTCTTTTTGATGAACTAACAGAGATTAGTAGTATTACTATACCATATGTGGTCTTTCTTTTCTCCTTTCCCCACCCCAGTTGTTCTTACTTTTCTTCAGACCCTAAGATCTTTTATCATTATCAATATTTTTCAGATGACAAAAGTGAATCTTAACACAGTGTAATTAATTAATTCCCCAAACACACATATGTCACCTAGTCTGCAGTTACATTGATATAAATAAATAAATATGGGGAGACTCAAAGTCACAAACATTTGACCAATCTCTTAAGAAACTGAAATATTTCAGGTAACTGAAAATTTCTTGTGTGACTCATTAGTTATTGACTTGAAAACTATTTTTCCTTACTAAATATGATCCCATGAACCAATAAGAAATTTAGCCAAAAGGCAATAATTTTTTAAAAATATCTTTCATCTTTACTTTCATTGAAAGAGAAATAAATTGTCTTGTAAGAAATGTCAAAAATTTCCAAAATGAACCAAACATTTATAGGTGAATCTCTTAAAAATATATTGGAAAACAATCTAATACAGAATTTCTTAAGTTTTGAGAATTTTTCAGTAGGTAATTATTGACTACTCTTTTAGAGGTCCAATTTAATAGATTTGTATGCAGACAGCTGTGGGATTTCTTAGTTAAAATCATTGATTTTGGAGTCAGATCTCTAGCAGCTGAATCTGTATTTACACATCTATCATCATTACCTGAAGACCTGAGTTTACATTAAGGTTCACTGGACATTCTGTAGGTTTATACAATCATATTCTGACTGTGTTATCATTATGATATCATTCAGAATAATTCCATTCACCTAAAAATCCTATGATCCATCAACTTGTCCTTCTAATTTCCAAACCCCAGGTAACCTAAAGACCTTTACTGTTTTCAAAATTTTGCTTTTTCCAGAATGTCATATATTTGAAATTACACATTATATAGTCTTTTCAGATTTTATTCTTTCAGTTAGCAATATGTATTTAAGAATTTTCTATGCATATTCATGGCTTGGTAGTTTATTTCTTTTGAAGGCTGAAGAATGTTTCAAAGTCTGTATGTACCACGGTTCATCCATCTACCTAAAGAAAGATATTTTGTATGTTTCCATCTTTTGAGCTTTATGAGTACAGATGTTATAAACTTCTTTATACAGATACAGTAATAACTCAGTTCAGGAACAGTTCTGTTTGCAAGCAATTCAGTTCACAAACAAAAGAGTTCAGTAAAAGTTTGCTTCCATTTTCAAATTCTGCATTGGGTGATGAGCATAACTATGACCATCTTCCCTACACAAACACAAATGTCACCATCTTCCCGAAAATCATAAAAACAGTAAGTTCGTTAACCTCAGTATCACATATTTATATGGACACAAGTTTTTGTCTCATTGAGGTAAATAACAGAAAACATGCTAAATTGATTGTAAGGTGAGAGCATATTGAGTTTGGAACAAACTGCCAAATTGCCATCTGAGTATTGCATTACCACTTGTAATGTGTGTTTTTGTTCCACATTGTCACTGTCATCTGTTGTTTATGTTTTGAGCTTTTCTCATTCTAATATGCTTGCACTGGTATCTTAGAGCTGCTTTCATATTCATTTTCCTAATGATATGTTATGTTGAAAGTCATTCTGTTTGCTACTTTGCCATCTGTTCATCTTCTTTGGTGCAGTGCTTTATCAGATAGCATATTTTGCAAGTATTTCCAGTTGACTGGGATTTGTCCTCTCATTTCCTTGGCAGTGTCTTTTGCAGAACCAAAGTTAATTTGGGTTGTTTTAGCTATTAAGCTTTTGGTTATTGGTTATATAGATAACAGAAAACTAATATAGTAAGTGGTTTTAAAATGACTTAATTAAAATCCAGTTGTAAACAACATAGTTTGGCAAATACTATGTCCTTAGTTTCTCACAGGTACAAAATTATCTATTTCTTTGTAGCCATTTGACATCCAATGGCATCAATTCTAAGTTGAGATGATATTTAGCAAGATGAATAATGGAACTTTGTCTATCATTTGCTTATCTGATTAGTATTTAAAAATCACTGATCCTTTCCCATAACATTTTCACTCATCCTTGAATGTTTTCCCTAAATACTAATTTTCACTTGAAAAAATGCAAAAGGAAAAATATGTATTAGGACTTTATATCAAAATTATAGTTTTAAATAGCCTGTATAATCAACTTTCTGTTTTCATCTTATATTGTTTGTTTCACTTTTTAAATAGTCCATTTGTACTTCAAGGACAGTATGTACACAAAACTAAAGTCTCTAGGGGAAAAGAAAAACTATTTGTGTTTTGTTTGTACTTTTAATTACACAAAATAACATTTGAGTCAATTTTATATGTTAAAATGAAGGTTCAGCTTTATTTTTAATCAGACCTAATATTTTAATGCTTAATGTATCATAAAAGCAGCAATTAGGAAGCACTACCATTTAAACATATAAAAACAGCTAGAAACATATGAGAACCCAAGAAGAAATAAAATTATAGCTTCTATACCAAAACCTGTACTCTGAGTACTTTACATATGTTATAATTTTAATGAACAAATAATTAAGACCTGAAAAAATTCACTTAAAGACATATTCTCAAGCAATCTAGATCGTTTTGTGAATAATGGCTTTGGTTTTCATTTCTATATTTCCTGTTAAGTTTTTAAACATACTTTTTGGGAATCTTTAGCCCTATTCTTCTCCTTAAAAATTATCACCATATTGCTCTCTACTTTAAAAACTCGCTCATCCCAAATTCTGTGAGGAATGCTGGACTCTGCACAAACTAGTTCTATTTTAGCCAATCACCCTATTTTTGCACATCCTTTCTTCTCCATAAACATATTCTCCATTACACAGAGTGACTCACTTGACCCAGAATACACACTGGTCCCTCTTGAATACACCTCTTTTCCTCTGTGTGGTAAACTACCATTGAATCCAACACTATTCATCTGAAATTTTGCTGTATGACGATTTCCTGATCTTTCCAAAAATAATCAGTGAACCTATTATCCAAACACCATAGCACTGTGATCCAAATTGATGCATTCTACTTTCACATGGTGCCATTTATTTCATAAAATTCCTCACTCCACTGAAATCTTCGAAACAGGGAACTACATAGCATTCTTATTTGACTCTATAACACATAACAATGATTTTGCTCCCTAATTAGGCTATATGAAACTTTAAAAAAATTCTTTGTACCTTTTTTTCCCTTCCTCGATCTTGTATTTGAAGTGTTTAATTAAAGTATATGATGGAATATGTGAACCCAGCACCCACTAATCTTTTCTTGGAAGTTTCATATCAGGTAAGTTGTTGGATTTACTCTGGTCAGTCCACCTCATATAGTACTCTCCTCCCATTCAATCTAATGGGATCGTAACTACAAAATCTTAGCCTCTTTTGTGAAACATTCTGATCTTGCTACATTCACCTTTTCTATTGTCTTTCAAAATTACAGTATAAAACCAGCATTTACTTGCTAATAATAGTAAGTTAACAGAAATACTAAGAGTTTTCTTCTACGTTGTATTTATTTCGGATGTATTTTAACAGTGGCAGATTTAAAGCATTATCAGGGTTATCACTGCCCAACAAACTTAGTAATTCTAGTGCTCAGAATTTTATTTTGTTTTATTTTGTTTCTTTTTCTTTTCCTTTTTAAAAAGATCTCTATGTTATACAGGTTGGCAATGAACTCACTGTGTAGCCAATACTGTCCTTCAACTCTTGATCTTTTGTCCTAAACCTCTTAGGTGCTGCGATTATAGGCACCTGCCACTATGCACAGCTCAGTGCTTAGTAATTTTACCTAGATAGAAAAATCACATGGTGACATTAAAAGTCTTGGATAAATTATCAGTACTGAGAAAGGCCTGTGTATCTATAAATGAGTAGTAAGCAGGTGCCTACCTTTTCTATATAGATGGAGGTCTGGATAAAGAAATCTTGTATTTTAAAGCCATTAAGTCTAACTTGAAAAAAAAAAAGGTAAATCCGCCATTAGAGGAAAAAAATCACTTGTTCAAAAAAGAAAAGAATAAAAGAGACAGGATCACCATTGTTTTAAAAAGCAGTACACTAATTCCCACTAAAATTAGGATTAAGGATCACTTGAAGTTTAAAAGCTATGAGGATTACCTTTTTTTTTTTAAGATAGTAAAATCCAAAAAAACATAACAGAATGATGTCAATCAAAACAAAGCAGTAGAACTGGTACAGAACTTCAAAGAAAGATACTATGAAAACAATAGCTACTATACTATATCTTGTTATTTTCAGGATATTTGACCATTCCAACAGGTATAGGAAAATCAAACCAAAAACAAACCACAATAAAACCAATAAAAACAGAGTATAAAATAAGACCAAAAAAATTAATCAGAATAAAGCAAAACAATGAGAACAATATTGGGCCTCAAAGACAAGACAGAAGACAATCCCCCATTTTGCTACATTGCGTACTGACGTCTTCCAAAGAGTGAGGATTACTTTTTAATTAATAAGTTTCCACTCAAACACTGAGTTTTCCTGAAAGTTTCGAAGTAGATGAACTTCGGAAAGCAATAGGTGTTACCTTATCAACTACTTCACAAGAAATAGAGTTTTGTCAGTATTGTTCACCTTCAGCAAGGTCAGAAGAACTCACCTACCCAACAGCAAACTATTCCTCTAACTATAGATTTACATTCCTTACCAGGTTATACTGTTTTATTGAGCTAACTTTTTCTTTGATGAAATTTTGGTTCTCATCTATGCAGGAAATATGTTAATGTTATGAGGTTCTCTATATTGAAGATTTCATTAAAACTGAAATCAAATCTTACATTAAATTGTTTGTTTAAACTCTCCTTTCTTTATCTTTACAGAAATGGTAAAGGTCAACATTTCTGTATAGTCGATGGCTTCCAATTTTGTGTTAGTTGGCTTCTGAGCATTTGATTCTGGTTAGAATTCATTTGGTTTACACATAATTATTTCTGGTATTGCTTTAATGGGTATTTTGAGAATGTATTTTGTCTACTGGCTATTACCTTTTTTTAAATGAGTCTTTTATTTCTTTAAAGACTTTAAATTTTGTGTAATTTAACACAGAAAAAAACAATTCATTTTAGATTATTTGGAAATCCAGTGTTTTTTCCCCTGAATTTGCAGTAATGGTCACCATAGCAAAATGAAATGGCACCAATGCCCAGTGTACATATCTAGTGATATATGAGTACCACCAACTTCAGAAATCTTAGCTGAAGATGTCTAAGAAAACAAAAAGATGTCTAAGAAGAGTTAAACTCATTAAATGAAAATATTTGGTAATTGAGAAATACAAAACTTAGAAGCAAAAATTACTTACAATTTAATCAGTAATATTAATACCTCTATAGAAAGATTAATACTACTTAATCAGTAATATAAATAACTCTATGGAAAGAGAAGGGTATTTAATGCAAAGCAGTAGTTTAGTTAATTTTTTGTTGTAGTATCTTTTTATTTTATGAAAAAATAGAACAATTAAATGCAAGATAATAGTAGAATAACAATAGTTAATATACCCTATATCCTTATCTTCAAAGTAGTTACTCAGACCACAAGACATAAACCAAAGTTTTGTGTTATTCTCTTTCTTTTTTGTAAGAATCCTTTTAGTGGCTATGTTTTAAAGCTATTTTTGTCCTCTGCCATGTATTCTGGAACCACTTGAAGTCTAAAAAACTGAAGACCATTTCCATTGCAGTAATTGTAGTTCCAATCATTTTTTTTTTCTAAAGTAAATTCCATTCTACTTAAGAGACAGCACAGAAAACTAAAAGATAGGATAAAAGGAGACAAAGAAGTGATACTCAGAATTGTGCTTTGTAAGAACTGCCAGGATACAATTAAAGTTACCTAAGGACATAAAATGGCTCAATTAAAAAAGTAAGGTACACAAGCCTTGCCCTGAGATAAGTAAGGACAGCTCCAATGTGTCAGCAGTCCTGGACAAGATTTACACTTCTTCCCTACCAAACCCATCTTTAAAAGCCCATAAATTAACCAAATTAAGAGAGCAAACAAAAAGTTCAATGAATTCAGAAAATGTTTAAATCACCTGTAATGGTTGATAAATTGTGTCAACTTGGGAAGTTTAGAAGTTTAATTAAGTGGCATAGCAGGGGGACAGAGTCTTCACTTTGTAAACATCCTGAGCCTGTGCAAAAGGAGGGCAGGGAGATGTGTGAGTGCTACACCCACCCAAGGGTGGTTAGCCTGCTTACAATATAGGGGAGGAAAAGAGACTTGCTCCACTCCCTCTGCACCTTTTGCTCTTGTTGTTTTTGCTGTCTTCTGCCACCTTGAAATGTTGCCCCTCAGCCATGCCACCTTGCTTTGGGTCCAGTTGAGTATGGATTGAAACCTCCACAAACTGTGAGCTAAATAAACCTTTCCCTGTTTAATTTGGATATCAAGTATTTTATCTCAGCAATGAGAGAAAAATAACCAAGATAGATTTTGGTACCAAGAGTCAGGTCATTGCTGTGACTACACCTGACCATGTGGCTCAAGAGCCTTTAGTAATGTCTTGTGGGAAAAGTTTAGAAAGGTTTGGAGATACCAGCTGAAAAAGTAGCATTGGGATGCCTTAGGCTGTTTTGTATGGGAGAATACGGTCAGAGTTCAGATGATCAGAAGGCTGATATAAACCTTGCTGCTAAAAATCAGGCTTGGGAGATTTATGTTGGGAAGAAGGACTGCATTGGCTGTTGGAGTTCAGACAATGTGTGTTATCGCTTGAAAGGAAGTTTTTCTGCATTTTTCTTATGTCAAGATACTTTGTCTGAGATTGAGATTAAGGGCAGTGAACTAAACAGTATGGCAGAAGAAATTTCAAGGCAGTCTAATGTTGAGGCTGTGGCATTGCTGCTTGGAACTTTCAGCCAGAACTTTGTTGAGAATCAAAAGCAAAGAGCCTGGCAAGATGAATTAAAATGTGATTTTGTCCAGAATGTAAGCTCCAGTAAACCTGTGCACTACAAAGACAGAGCTGAAGTGATCTCCTTTGCTGGGGATGAATGCGAGAATAGAAAAGATGGTGTGAGCACATCATAAGAAGCACTAAGTCTGCACCCTTTTCAATTGCAAAACTGCAAAGGTGGAAGACTTTGCTTTGAGGAGAAAGCTACAGAGTATGGTGTTTCAGAATTGTGGTGACTTTACCATGTTCCAGCATGGTGGTGTCATAGAGAATTTGTTCCTCAGAACTGGGTTCAGCATGCCCAGTTACTCAACTCTACAGCCAAGAGAGAGGAAAGCCTGGATACTACTCTGACTGGCTGCAGCCCTTGGCATCAGTCACATGGCACTGGTTTTAGGCACATGCAGAATGCAGGAGATGTGGGGTTAACAAGGCTCCCAGCTCAGTTTCAGAAGGCTTTGGAAGCCAGGCAGTATGCGCTTGAGGGGGCAATGTGTAAAACTGTGAGGATTAAGCCAAAGATGCAGCAGAGACCTTGAAACTTTTGAGAATCCAGGAATGTAGCTCATCTGAGGAAACCTACAAGGAGGGAGCAAAGCCAGTCTATGAGAGTAGTCATGGTAGCGACAACCGCTAGAAGTATCATAAGGGCAGTGCCACTCAAGCCCTGTGGAACTAACAATTTGTCACAGATGGCTTTGAAGGTTGCATGTGGAACTAGAAGAAAATGTTTGTCCTGCTGGATTTCACACTTGTTTCACCCTATCCATTGTATCCCTATTTGTAACTTTCATAATGGGAATCTTTACCCTGTGCCACTGAATGTTGGAAAAGTTTAACTTTTCATTTATACAAGAGCCAGCATCTAAGAGTTTGCCTTACATCTCAGAGGAGACTTGGGACTTGGAGTTTCCAGCAATGCTGAAACTTTTAAGACTTTGGCAACTCTTGCAGATGGAATAAATGCCTTTTGCATAAATGGATGTACATGAGCCTTTAGGGATCCAGGGGTGGAATGTTATGGTTCTAAAGTAATATAATGTTGATATACTTAATACTGGTTCTTAAGGATTTTTATGCATGGATTATAATGTTCAAGTTGTGACATGGTAAGAATAAGCATGTCTTTGTACCTGGAAACTGGTTTAAAGAAATGTGTCTGATTGCCAAGTTGACAAGGGGTGGATTGTAATGGTTGATACGTGGTATGAATTTGTGAAGTTTAATTGAACTACTCACAGTGATGCACAATTTTAAATTTATGCATTTTTTCATTTGGTAATATTCCATTTAATATTTCCAAACTGTGGTTGAGCAGCAAACTGTGTTGACCTCTTGAGAAGTTTAGAAGTTTAACTAAGCAACCCAGCAGAGGGCCAAGGTCCTCACTTTATAAACTTCCTGAGCCTATGCAAGAGGAGGGCAAAGAGATGGTATGAATTCTACACTCACCAGATGGCAGGCAGCCTGCTTACAATATAAGGGGGGAAAAGAGGCTTGCTCTTCCTCTTCTGATCTTGTTGCTTTTTAATGTCTTCTACCAACTTCAACTGTTGCCCTTTAGCCATGCCACCTGCCTTGGAGCCAGCTGAGTATGCATCTCCACAAACAGTGAGCTAAGTAAACCTTTCCCTCTTTAATTTGTGTGTCCGGTAATTTTGTCTCAGCAATGAAAGAAAAGAAACCAAGACATCACCTATTAAAAAAAAAACTACTAATTTGCTGTTACCTTTTAAGGGAGGAGGGAGGAATTGGTGAACTCTTTCTTCTCTAGCTTTTCATTTCTTCAGAAAAATTTAAATACATTCATCTCCAAACTACAACACATCTCATTTCTTCTGAGTACCCACATTCCCCTCATGAGTGTGCACTGTACTGTTTGTCTTTGTCTAATAAATCCTAACTCATGCCTTTTTCTGGCACATTTCATAAAATTCTGAAGCAGGTGTCAGAGCCTGCTGTAATGGAGTGGATCAGACCCAGTCCAGTGACACTTCCATCTTCTTTTCTTCTTCCTTATAATGAGAACTGTCCTCCCAATACTGGACATAAGCATCCCATCTCGTAAGGAGCACCTGTTTAGCTGTCTGGTGGGCCCTCACCAGATGCTGAGGCTGTGTGGCTGGGGATTTGGTGACTTCAGTAATGCTTCAATACAAAAGTGGTCCCCTATTCTCCATATAGCCTCTAATATAATCATTACTCACCGTTGTGGACCTGTTTGAGTGATTCTTTGAACTGTTGGCCCCTCTTTCTGCAAGCAAATATTTCTTTTACATCTCTCTGGAAAATTCATGTAACATTTCTCAAATTTTTTGTAATAATTTAATTCTCACATATTTAGTGAAGTAAGAGAAAAAGTGTTCTTTAAAATAATTTTGAGACCTTGAATACAATATATTTGGGAAGCCATGTGTTTTTAAGATATATTAATCATCAGTAGTGAAAAAATTTGTAAAATTGGAAAACTTTGTCTCAAGAGATACATCCCTTGGCAAAGTTATTAAAGAATTTTACTTCTAACTATATGTATCTGCTGTGAAAATAATATAGTTTAATGTTTTGTAGAAGATGAGATTAAGAAATTCTCTAACAAAAACAATGTGATTTTAATTTACAAAGTTTTATATCAATTATTCTCTTAGATTTGATGACACTGTTTGCATGTGTACATATGTGTAAAAATGAACTCACTTTAAGACTGAGCCTTATCTTCTGCTCATCACTAACTGGTCAGTTAATGTTCTCCTTCTTTTCAAGCCAACTCTTAAGATTCTTTTTTCAGTGACCTCTCAGTTGGATCAAACCATAAAAACTTTTCTCTGGTAATATTAGTCATCACATTTACGGTGTTATATGTCATATACCCATAGTACATGACAATTTTTGTTACCAGATTAAAGTCTGGGCTTTTTGCCACTTGGAGGTTAATATTTAGGTAAGAATGGGTAGGAAGAAAGTATGCTTATTCAAGGGCTGGAATCTTGGAAGATAAAAGGGCTCTCAAATTTAAAGCTCTATTTTGAGGAACTCAGGGGCACAGAACGATTTTCAGAAAGGAAAAGGAGGTCAGTGAAGTAATGGACCATAAGTCTATGTACTGGGTGGGGTCTTTGACATCTAAAGTGTGACTCTTTTATTTTCTTTAGTCCTTGGCCAGAATGTTGCAATTAACTCAACATCTTATGACTATATTTTTTTGACTACAGACATACTATTTTTACCAAAGTTAAAAGGGGAGACTCTAATATAATATTATCCTTTCTGAATGTACTTTACAAATATTAACTCATTTGAACATTACAACTACCCTAGGTGACTAGTACTTTTACCATCCTTCTTTTATGGATGAGTAAAGTAAGATGCAGAGATCTTAAAAAGACCAATTTCATAAGAGATGAAATTGGTCTTTAATTTCTTGCCACAGTCAAAATCTAAATCATCACAGATGAGTTAAAGTTTCTTGCAAATGCCACTGTCTTTAGATGCAATGGAGATGATGGAAATATCATATTTCATTATCTACATGACTGTAACTCTCCTGATATGTCTCTATTTTGAAGTAGATAATCAGGAAAAATTCTCAAAAAAGACAATTCTGAGCATAATTTCTTTAAGAGAATAATTCTTTGTACAATCTGTGCCTAGGACACTGTCTTAAGAAGTGTTAATTAGCACAACATAAACATTTTTACACTGCTGTTCATCACACTTGCCCTCTCAAAAGTACATCATCCTTGTCTTACACATTCTTGCTATGTATAACAATCAGATAATTGTTGCATTGTTCTCATATTATATTGTAAATTTTTCATCTATAAATCTTCCCCTGTTGCTTATGACTTTGACTCCTCTCTCTAAGGAATCTGAAAAACCTCTGATGGTATTCACACTGTGACTTGTTTTTGAGCTCTTTAATTCCCATGTAACACTATAGCTACTAAAACTGACAAGAACTGGTGCAAAAAAACAATAAGCAGAGCTGAAATGATTTCATTCTGACATTTACATGGCTCCTTCCCAAAAGTAAAATGTAAGCAAGCAATTTGTTTAATTGAAACTAACAAATATCCACTGAGTATTGTCTATGCAAAAAAATTAACTTTGGTTGTTAAAAAGGTAAACATATAAAAGAGTCAATCAATTTTTGTCACTCACATCAGAAATCTTGACACTTTCTGAATATATTTTCTTTATGCACACTCTATTATATCATAGCATTTTGAGGATTAAATTAGATAAAAGATATTTTACAGATATTATGTTGTACAAACTAGGACATCCATAAGACATAAAAATGAAGAAATGTAAGTAAGTTACAAATTTATAAAGCTGTCAGTTTTCTTTATTCGTATTCTTCCCATTCCCCCAAAATAAGTGTTTGTGTTGAGCTGGGCATCATTCTGTTTTTTAGGTGATATTGTAGAAACACCTCCTCTAAATGGGCAAAAATGTCTTCAGAAGACTATTTTCATATTTATAATTATGTAATTATCAATTCTTGGCACAAAAAATTATGTAATTATTTAACTACAAATTTTCTTTTTCTCTTAATATGTTCGATTTTTTTCTTTGCACCAATCAGATGTAATTTTTGGAGAGATGATCATACAATTGAAAGGAAAATATTTTTAAAAACCTATACTTTGGAAAAGACTAAATTTTAAAACACCTCCATACACATATCATAACATGTACATGTTTTGTGAAATTCAAACAATATTATACATGCAAGATTTTGTACTGTCTTTTTCACATAATATATTGCAAGAAGCATACAAACATGTCTTCTCATTTCATTTCCTTCCATAAATGAGTGATGTTGATTTTACATTTATATGTAAATAAGTTTATTTTGGCATAAAGCTGTAAGAGTTTAAACACATGCACAGATTCACATACAAGTCATCACAGTCAGGATACAGAATTTTCTCATCCTCAAATTCTCCTTTTGTTATTCCTTGATAGTTAGCTCCTTTTCTGACTCTAACACTTGATATCCATTGGCCTGTTCTCTATTCACATTGTATTATCTTTCCAGAATTTCATATAAGTGGAATCATATAATATGCTAGCTTTTGAGATGGATTTCTGTCACTCAATATAATGTTTTTGAAATCAATCCATATTGCTGTGCATCCATATTTGTTTCATTGATAAATATGAATGTATGAATTGCACGAATATATCATGGCTTGTTTATCCATTTGACTGTTGAAGGAATATTAGGTTGTTCCCAGGATTTGGCAATTATGAATAAGGTTAGTACTGGAATGGATTTATAGATTTTTGTGTAAGCATAAATTTTCTTTCCTATCAGGTAAAGACTTAGTAATTAGCTTTCTGAGTTGCAACAGATTTTTGGATTTCTAACATATCTTGGCTTTATACAGAAGTGCTTCCTTTTTATCTATAACACCCTTGAGTTAATAGAAACCATTTTTTGTTTGTTTGCTTTTGGGTTTTTACTTAGTTTTGCCAGACTTCAGCTTATATATCAGCCTGTCTTTATTTTATTCATCTTCTAGGTAATTTTATCAAACTAGTTGACTTTCCTTAATAGTGGTCATTATCATAGTGAAGCAAGTAAATAAATTTAGTGTGGCATTTATGTTGTAGTAGTTTGTATTTACTTAGAAACCTATAGGCATTTTTTTTGGTATATGCTTTAAAGTATTTTATGCCTCAATTCTTTCCCAGAGCAACAATTTGTAAGACTATTTCTCTTAAATGTATCAGGGATACTTTGATTTCATATTGACTCCAAATAAGTGTTTCCTTAACAAAATAGACATGATCATTGATGCAAAGGACAAAAACAACGTTTTTTTTCTACTTTATTATTAAGATTTTCAAATTGCAATCATTGCTCTTCATCTTTCAGTTCAGGAAGCAGTTCCCTGAAAGCATAACTGAGATCTCATTATAACTGATTTCATAATAGTAAAATATGTCCTAAAAATTAATACCATTATTACACGACTCCACCAATATTTTTTTCAGAAAAAAATTGTAACATTGCCTTGTGCAAATGAAAAGTTAAGAATGAATACCTTTTTGATGAGATGTATGACAGGGGAGTGAGATGTAAATATATACAGTACTTTATTCTGTTACATGAATTTTAGGACTACATAAATAAATTAATTGTATCTCTCATGGATATTTTGGAAGTTCATTTTGGGTTGTCTTTGCTTTGTGAAAGTAATTAATGCTATAAAGGCACTGGTTTGTGGTCTCTCCACATAGATGGTTTCTTTAATACACTCAATATAAAGTTTGACTTCCACTTGACTTTTTAGAGCAAGGGTTGACAGTGCAGTAAATCTACAGTAAAATAGTAGCTACCATTTATTTGGAGAAGGATTTGTGATTTAAAATATATTCAGAGTGAGGCTCCTTACTGGTCAAGAACAAATAGACCTTGGCAGAGTTTTGCAGGATTGTATCAGTGTTCTGTCAGATTCATTATCCAAAAACACAGGTGTAATGGTTGGAAGTAAAATATGGCCTAAGCTTCAGAGGCTTAATCAAGTGGGGAGGGTCCACTGATCAAGGGCAGAACACCCCTATTCCTTTTCAACAGCTCCATCTGTGTCTGCCTTGATAAGCAGGCTCCCTGATGCGTCCGTTTGAGAATCCTCTGATATAATTGAGAAAAAAAATTTAGAAAAGATTCACATCACCTTAATTTGCACAAAAGAGCCAGTTATGCTGAGAGCAAAATTCACTGATCTCATAAATAGAAACTAAGTTCAAAAGGGCTTAGTGTCCCCAAATTAGAATCTAAGGAGAATAGTTCACTTTAATGTTAATAATTTTTAACCTGATTGTCTATTAGCTTGCAAGATCAGCTTGTTTCAGGATTCTAGATAATCTTGTCCCTTAAAATGCCCTTGCAAAGTTTTCTGGGTTGATTGCTGAATTACACTAGCATCCAAGATGAGCAGAGCAAACTTCGAAAATTATTTCACTGCTTCTGTATTCCTAGACAGAATGCTTGGTAACTTAAAGATTTTCTAGTGACAGTGGTGAATTTGGGTTGACTACAATATACTTAAATATTTATGGCTGTGATGTGTTATTTCTTTTTCTAATTTTGAGTATCATAGCAGACATTCAATTTTCCCTAGAGACTACCACTAGATTATCATTTAAATTACCCAATAAATCACACATAGGAAAGCAATGACTAACATTATTTTTATCATTTAGCATAATTTCTTATATCACTTTCAAGTCACTTGAATGGGGAAGCATAAAACCGTAATAAAAATAGCTTTAGATGGAAGCAATTTCTATTTTAAAAGTTGTACAAAAAAATCAACTGACTTTCACCTGGCCTTGTCATATTGCACATTTCCAATAAAAACTGCATTTCCTACTTGCAGGAATCAATTGCTACCGTTAGCTAGCAACTGTCCTGTCTGATCTACTATAGGAGTCACAGAGTAGCAATGCAAGAGTTAGTAGACAGGCTGCACAAACACTCAAAGAGTCAAATCTAAGTTGTAGTCAGAAAATGTCAACTAAATGTTGGCCCTCCTCTTTGATATGATGTAATTAGGAAAAGTGTCTCAGAACTAGTGAGATTCGATTTTTCCTTTAAAGAAGAGGAAAGCGTCTAACAAAAAGAGATGTGGAAAGCAGAGTACCTCCCAAGTGACAGTGTAACTTCACAATGGACGTTGTTTAGATCTGAGTAAATTACACTATTATACAAAAGGTGGAAATCTTGAAGACAACATATCAAAGCTTTATTTGTCAGGCAACAAGTCTAATATAGCTCATGGTACCTTTTCCTTCATTGTAGGTGTGCTTTCTGGAGTACATGTTGGCAGGTCAAAGGGTAAAGTAAATAGAAAAACCTGGCATAACTACAAAGGAGACCAGAAGAAATCAGTAATGAGCCTTGATAACTGGTGATCATTAGTCCACTCTAAATGAATAGACATTATTAAGAAGAAGAAGATTTTTAAAAGAAATATGAAATGTTAATTGGGAAATGTTTTGAATACCAAGATTCATATTCTTTTTAGCACATTAACTGTTAAATTTTTATGTTGTTAACTGTTGCATATTGAAGACACTAAGCCTGAAATATATTTAACTAACAGACAAAGTAAAAAAAATTATGAATGGATGTAATAGAATAAAACATTACCCATTAAACATGAATAAGCAAGATGGTATATACAACTACTTATTTTTTTTTGTTTCTTCAGAAATAAATGTATTTGTTTAGTTGGATTCCATTCTGTCACTTACACTGACACCAACAATAGTATATATGTGATACTTCAGAATTACATATAATCATCTAATAGGAGACACGCTGTTGTCTCAACTTGTAAGTTTTGGAAAGGCCCAAGAAAATATAGTCCTCAACATAGTGCTGCTTCTAAAGAGCAACTTAAACAAATGGTTCTTATATATCAAACAATCTTAAAGGTAGAGCGTCCCATATCTATTGCATCAATGCCTATGACATTTAATAAGTACTTCATGGAAGCACAAAGATTTTTAAGTAAGTGAAGAGAAAAATCCTCTAATCTCTGAAATACTGAGCTGATAGAATTCTGTATTCTTAACCCCTGCTTCCATGAGCAGCTGGCAAGGGTGTCACAGAAGAGCATGGGTCTCGTTTCAGTGACAATGAACAGAATATTAAATCTGAGGCACAAGCTAAAAAGCTTTAACTGGACAGTTCATTATTGAAAAGTGGGTTAGTTAGCTTTCCTATTGCTGATATATAATACCTGACATCTGCAACCTCAAGGAGTAGAAATTTAATTTAGCTCACCCTTTCATGATGACAGGGCAGCAAAGCAGAGAACCAGTGCCAGAGAGAAAGGAGCTGGAGCAAATACAGCGCCAAAGGTCATGCCTCCATGGCCCACTCAGCATACCAAGAGGTGGACCTTATTAATGCTCTTGGTCACTCCCAAGCCAAGCAAGTTGACACAGTGAAGCCTAACCACCACCATCTCACACACGTGTGCGCACACACACACACACACACGCACACACACACAAAGCAAAACTGAGCATGTCATACGCAGTCCAGGAAAGAGACTCAAAGTTGGTTTCTCCATCGACAGGCAGCTAACACTTCCATAGATGGATAAGATCTTACATACAATTTATTCCATTTTTATGAAGTTCTGAGGGAATGTCATTAATTACTCATGAGTTTCTTTCTTTCTTTCTTTCTTTTTTTTTCCAAAAGGGCAAGGTGTCTCCATAAAAGTTGTAGTTTAGTCACTTTGCAGGCATGAGTTTGCCTGCAGCACGGAAATGTGCTTAGAAGTGTATTAAGCCACCACCTCTGGGAAGAGGTTTTTCTTAGGGAAATGCATTGTAGCACATATATAATGATGTTTAGAGCCACTTTCTATTCAGATATGATGCCATCTCTGCTGATACTGCCTTATCTACTTTGCCTGTGTATCTCACCTTCTTATCTCAAAGACTATGGGAACTTACTCACTTGACTGACAGACTTACTTTTTCCCCTCTTATTGCTGAACGTTTCCACAGTCTACTTGTATTCTCTCAGTCTGATACTTCAAAATCCTGCCAATGTCTCCTGTATCAAAACTACATCTCCTATAAGAAAAACAAGAATTCATGATCTCTCAGCTTTATTTGGGAATGTAACTCAGTGGCTGGGCAATATTCTCTTATGTATGAGGCCCTAGGACAGATCCCTAGCACTGCAACAAAAGGAAAAAAAAACAAACAAAAAAGTGAGATATGTAGTCTGTCAACCTTCTTTCTCTACCTCTACTCTCAATATTTATCAATTGCCAATTGTAAAATGGACCATGTGCTACAGATAAGGAATGACTATAAATAGATACTAACAATAATTAAAAAATCATCGTTAAACAAACTAACAGAAATGAAATCAGTGCTGTTTCCTACCCTTAGGTAGCAACAATTCGCAACTTCCCCTCACCTAAAATGGCAATGATACATAGGCCGTAGTGTAGTGATGTACTGGACACCTATTTGTGAATCCTCCAGCACTGTTGACCAACCTGAATCAGGTAAGTAAAACAGTCTGAGTTCAGTGACTGAATATTGTAATAAGCTCTGTAATATATGAGCTAGGAACCTAAAAACCATGACAACCTCCTCAAATTGGTCATGTTTTGAGCAGTTAATTGTGACTGA
The DNA here is from genome assembly GCA_004363535.1 of Dasyprocta punctata. NCBI lineage: Eukaryota > Metazoa > Chordata > Mammalia > Rodentia > Dasyproctidae > Dasyprocta > Dasyprocta punctata. The sequence continues at coordinate 17,816 of RJWM01010018.1, read as the reverse complement.
TATCTAATCTGTCAATTAGTAGAAATGTGTGAGTGTTGCCTGGGTAATATTATATAAGCCATATAAACCAGGAATAGATCAGCTGAAACAATTTATTTTAGTCTCTGTATCCCTGATTAACTAACCAAGGGAATTATAAATGACAATATTGTTGTAAACACTTGACAAATGCGATATATTAAGAGATGAAGAAATGGATGAATGTAATAAAACCATAGATAGACACAGCATCTTTCACATTAAATTATTCAGTGTTACATAAATCAATGTTTAAAATACTTGCTATATTTTAGAATATTTAGATTTCTGAGACCGGAGTTGCCTTATTATCAAAGAAAGAAATTTTGTGAAGTATTGGTGATCAAACTTAGCGATAAAACTGATTGCCTTAAAAAATCAGAAATATAATTCAGCTGTGTTCTAGATAAACTAAATAAACGCAGCCTCAGCAAAGCAAATAAGAAAGAGATTTTAGGGAAAAGTTTTGTGCTGAAAAAAAAAAGAAAATGAAAAAATATTAACAAAAGTCCAATTGAAGTATCTGCATTCTGATAATGCATGAAAAAATAGCTCAATTATCATTTTTTATGAAGTCAGATTGTATATGGATGGACATATCTGGATGAGTCAAACAATTATTGTTTTCTTTGATTTAATTGTTTTGGGTGGTAAAGTTGAAATTGAATGTAAAGAACAAGAATACAAGCACATAATTTTGATGTTGTAGTATGGAGAGAATTGTGGAAAATGTATGGAAAAAAACATAAACTGTCTGATGTTGAATGTGTAATTCCTTCTCTGATTTCAGTAAACCTTTACTGGAGTAGTAGTGTGGTGATTACTGTCAAGGCCGAAAACACCAATGTGAAGGAGAAACTACAACCTCAAAATTTGTGTTCCTAAATTGTAGTATAATTATAGCTAACCCATGTTCATTTTGATCCTTATGTTGACCCTCAGAATGGCAGAACTTTGGTGGGACATGGTGGTATATGTCTGTAACCCCAGCACTTGAGAGGTTTAAACAGGATTCCCATGAATTTGAGGCCAGTCTGGACACTGTCTCAAGAAAAAAAAAAATGGTAGAGCTGAGTAATAAAGTGAAACAATTTTATTTTCTTGTTTTCCCAGGGATAACACTCAGAGTCAACCATCAGAGGGACCAGATGAGAAACACCCTGCCCAGCGTTTTTAACACTAAGCCCCAAAGAAGGCCAAAATAAACTGATAATTTTTTATCCAAGTCTTACATGACATTTACAGTGATAGCTAATCCTCAACAAAACCTAACATTGCCTGTTTTGTATGGATCTAGCTCACCTTCCCAGACTATATTCTTGCTGTTTCCCTTAATTGCTTGATTCTGTTTTTGTTGGCTTATTGTAATTCCCACAATACTTACAATTCTTACAACACCTGTCCTTTAGGTCCAAAGACAATGCCAGCGAAGCAGCCAGCTTGAGTGGCTCGTTGTCCCTTAAATGACTGCAAAAGTCTTCAGATACTTTTTAAATTTTTGTTAATGCCTCTGTAACATGTCTTATTTTTGTATGTGTGTTTTAAATGTTAAAATTGCTTTAGTATTTCTCTTCTTTTACTTATGTTACTTTCCAATGCAGCTGGTAGATTTTCACTTAATAGATGCTTAACACATATTATCTAATGATGCCAGGAATATAAACAAAGACAGAAAGTGTCTCCACCAACTGTATACAATTGGCACTCTGTGGTGCAACAACTATCAACTACTTATTAAAATTTGCTTAACTCCCCATGAAGAAAATAAATGAAAGGAAAGAAGGTGATCCTTTTTGTAGCTGTGGTGAGAAAGAGGTCATGAGGGAGGCCTACATAAGGGCCAGTGGTCTCTGAGAGTCGCTGAGAAAAGATTGGGGTCACATAGGCTTCTGTGGTCCACCACCTAATAATGTGGGGTCAGGAAGCCCAGCGGGCTGTCTAAACATAGAGAAGAACCTGACTAGACCCTTGACAGGGAGGGTCAAAAATGACTATTGAATCCAAAATAAAAATACGAGGCTTGCAAGGATAAAGTGAGCCCGAGGAAGTTCACATTAAGGAAAGTTTTAAGTAAATGATTCCTAAATTCAGTTTAGTAATGCTATGAAATGTGCAATTTACAATGACAGTAAGTCTTTTCTTATCAAATGTTTAAATGATCGAAGAGAACATAGCAGTGTTTGCCAATCAACAAACAAGGATGCCAACTGAGAACAAGGTTGAAATTTCTTTTAGATTTAAATATCCATTCCCTTGCACCATAAATTGGTATAAATTATTTAACTTACCTGAAACTGTCTTTTTTTTCTGCAAACCTGTTATTTTTATAATGTCTGTTACAGTGAGGATTAAGTAATAGAGTCACATTAAAATGCATAACACAGGCACATATATCTCAATTCAAGATTCAAACTTATAAAAGTTACAGAAAACAACTTACAAGAAAATCCAGGTGCCCTTGTGTTTGGTGATGGCTTTATTTTATTTTATTTTATTTTATTTTATTTTATTTTATTTTATTTTTTGTCGGTACCAGGGATGGAACTCACAACCTTGCACCAGCCAAGAAGGCGCTTAAGCCACTGAGCCAAACTCCCTGCCCTATTTTTTTTAAGTAGGGTTGCACTATGTAGTTCAGGCCGGCCTTGCTCATGTTGTAGCCCAAGCTGGCCTCAAGCTCACAACACTCCACCTACCTCAGCCTTCCTAGTGCTGGAATTAAAGGAGTGTGCCACCACTTCCAGCTTGGTGATGGCTTTAGATGCAACATCAAAAGCTCAATATATGAAAGAAAAACATTCATAAGTTTGATTTCATTTAAATTAAATCTTTGTCTCTATTAAGAGGTAGAAAAAAAGTTATCAAAACTACTGTATAATAAAGGATTAGTATGCAAAATATGCAAATGATCAAAAACCCAAAAATAAGAAAACATATAACTCAACTACAAATGGTCGAAAGATCTCAACAGATACTTCAACAAAAAAAAGTGCATACAAAACATGAACACAGGAAAAAAATCTCAACTAAGTATGTCATCAGGGAATTTAAGTTACAAAAGTGTGGTATCACCACACAGCTAGTAAAATGGCCAGAATACAAAAAAACAGCATCACTCAATAATCAGAATAAAGTGAGTTACAGAAACTCATTCACTGCTGGCAAGAATTAAAACTGGAAGGTAATTTGGTGGTTTCTTACAAAATAAGCCATATTTTACTATAATAATCACTAACAATGCTCTGTGATATATATCCAAATAAATTGAAAACGTGATCATATGAAAGGCTGTATGCAAGTGATTGTAGTACTGTTAGTAGTAACAGATAAAATTTGAAAACAGTTAAGATGTCTTTTAGTAGGTGAACAAATAAATAAATCTTGCTACATCCATACAGAGGAATGTTATTCAGGACTAAACAGAAATGAGCTATCATGCTTTGAAATCATGGAGTAACTTACATCTGTACTGCTAACTGAAAGAAGGTGATTGGAAAATATCACATACTACTTTAAACATATGACTTTCTGAAAAAGTCAAAACTGTGAAAACTCCAAAAAGATCAGTAGTTCTCAGAGGTTGAAGAGAAGAGGGGATGAAAAGGCAGAGCACAGAAACTCCTTAGAGCACTCTAGTGGTTAATACATGTCTTTATACATCATACACAATGCCGCAGACTACACATTCTGTGTAGACTATAGACTGCATTAATGCTAATGTATTGAGCCATCAATTGTAACAAATACACCACAAAAAACATGAAGTAAGAGAAATTGAGAAGGAGTTTTAATCAGGAAGTCTACATTTTTGATGATTTCTTTTCTAGAAAACTAAAATTGCTCTAAAAATAAACTTCACTAGTTTTTTTAAGTAAAAAATTAAAGTGAGTCATCAGGTCTCCACCAGCATCTAATGTTGATATGTTGATTTATTTCAGAAAATTTCCAACGCAAAACACTAATGTTAGGTAACGGTTTAGGAATAAGTTCAAGGTCCAACTTACAAGCAATTTATTGTCAGTATGTGCTACTGACAAAAGCATTTTCAGAACTTTTGGATGCAGAGGTATACAAGTCACTGTGATTTGTCGGGGACTTGGCCAGGTTCTCTATCTCCTAAAAGGAATCTCCAGCAAAGGCTTAAATAAAAGGAAAAAAGTAATATGGTTTTTGTAGTCCAGGACAGTCAGAACTTTCTTGGAGCTAAAACATAGACTTCTCTGGAGTGTCTGTATTTATTGGATTTCAAACAAGTCTGGGGGATGTGAGGAAAAGAGAAGGGAAAAGCTAAAGCAAGGGCGGGAAACCAAGCAAGGCCTTGTGAAACAAAGGATCAAAGATATTCTAAGCAGTAAATCTTCCTGAGAGAATTGTCTTGTCTCTAAGGTTGGCAGTTCAGTGCTCTAGAATAGGGAACGAGAGCCCTGCCTCAGCTCCCTCAGCTGTGGCGCTGTCTTTGGGGCATTGAGGCAGCACCTGAACCCTTACATGGCCACTCCCCAGCAGTGAGTCACTTCCTGGTCAGTGGTTAGAGTTCAGTCCACTATCAGTCATTAAAGACGCCTCAGAAAATCATCTAATTTCCATCTGGCTGTTAGCCTATACCTTTATATCATTCAATTCCTTTCAGCATAAGGCTTAATTATAAGAAAAACAAATTACCAAATTTATTATGGTTTCATGGATAAATGGTTATCCATTATTCATATTTTCAAACTTCATATAAAAGTTATAATTTCCAAATAATCCTCATAAACATTTGTTTACTGGTTTAACCGTAAACAACTCTTTAATACATACTGCAGAATAAGAAAGAAAGTATTAAAGTAATCAAGAGAAACAAATGATATAGTTGAATAATAATTATGTTATATAACTACAAAAATTTCTAGATTTTTAAAATTTTTATGTTGCACTTTTCATTTTATATAAAGAGAGCAAAAGAGGTTCTTAAAAACCACATAGCTAGAAGTTCAAATAAAACATGGTGCATCATGAATGCTGAATGGAATATTTTCATAATTAAGTGCTTGACTGAAAGAAGAAATGTTAGAATTTGCCTTGACTTAAAACAGCTACTCAGAGAACTTTGCTGGAAATTCTGAAACTAAACTTAATTTAGTTTGTTTTTTGGTTCTGGACTCTGTTAGGAAGATGTCATGTTACCTTTGTGGACCGAGTCCCTTCTGAGTATCCTTAGCATACACAGAATGCCCTATAACTTTATTAGAAATTAGGATGCTTAAAGGTTGATTAAGTCCTCTTCGGGCACCAGAATTGTAGTAAAATTCACATCAACTGTTCTAGTTATATCATTTAATTCTTTCTATGTAAGGTAATTCATACTGACTTTCTCTCAGGTATGGTTTTCACAAAAGTGCTTGTAAATTCTCTCTTTACGAGCATATATCTTTCCACAAAAGAATGTATAAATCATCGTAGTCATTCAAAAAGCATTTAAAATTTAGTACACATATTTTCAAGAATTTCTTTTTTAAATTTAGTTTTCATGTTGATTCAGAGTGCTAGAGACAACTAAATTCATATGAATCTTTGATGATAGTGTATGGACTACAGTATAAATGTGCAAATTACATCAACGAGCAATATGAAATTTAAATAATGTATATTTATGTATTAGGGAACAAAACACCTCCACAAGGACAATGCTAAATGAAACTATGTATTTTACACAAACAACATGGGTAAGTGTTAATATGACCACTTACTCAAGACCCTTATGGCTGAAGCATCTACCTGCACTGGCCTGTACAAATTTGGTAGAGAACAGGTGAGTCTAGAACCACCACTATAATAATAGTTATAGAAACCATAATTCTCAGTTATTACAGAGAGTTTGTTACATGCTAGAGCTTTGTAGGCACTTAACCTAGCTAAATCATCATACTGTTTTCCAATGGAACCATGTAAACTGATATTATCGCCACTTTAAAATTCAGGACAATGAAGCACAGATAGAGCAACATAGTGGTACAAGTTTAACAAGCTGCTGAAAGGAGGATTATACATAATTTAAAATGCTGCACAGTAGCATTGGGGTAACATTCCCATCATAATTGCTAAAGATTTAAAACTATCAACATAATATCACTGAACGGATTTTGGATGAGGTGCACGCACAGTAGCTCACATTTACATGGCATTCGTGTCAGTGGGATTAAGAAGTGTACATAACCTGAAGAAAATCTGCAACAGTAAAATAGTAAGTGATGACCTTTTAGTATATTTAAACTTTGCTTTCAGTATATTTAACCATAAATTAATAAAATTTCATTTTATAACATCTCCATTTAACAACTGACTTACAAATTTTTGAAGATAAAACAATCAAGTTTCAATGGGATTGGAGAGTCAGTATATATTGTTCTACACTGAAAGGTGATAAGTAACTTGTTCAAACAGAACATGTACCTATTGTGATACATGCATGTTTCTGTACCATCCTCACAGCAACCAAATAACAAGGTAAAGATAGGATTATTGGGGTTGGTTTTCTTTTCTTCCTGAGACAAGGTCTCACAATGCAGTTCATGCTGGCCTTGAATTTACTATGGGACCCAGGCTGGCCTGGAACTCACACTAACACTTGTGCCTCAGCCCCAAAAGTGCTGGGATTACAGACATGAGCCACCATATCTGGTTAAGAGTTGGCATTTCTGGTCTCTAGTTTTGAAGACTGATTATTTTCAACTAGGTCTTATTTTTGGAGATGGAAGGTATTGCTGCCCACCCACTCTAAGAGGAAACTAAGATGAAAGGCTGCCTGTCACACAGAAAGATAATAATAGACTTTCTGTAGAAACCCACAAAATTTCAAATTTTGTACTAAACATCCTAAGGTGAAAATACATCTCTGAGTATACTAATTCAACAAAAGAATGTAAAGTGAAGTAAAAAATCTCCCCACTGCATTCATGAAGTATCTGATTTGCTCATGGAAATAGCCTATATGAACCATATGTTCTGCTGAATATCTTTCCCAAAATGATTTCAGAATTATTCAATGTTTTGGACAAGTTGACATTTAAAACCCTGTTACTTTGTACTCAATTCCAAAACTGAGAATTTAAGAAAACTAAGTAGTTCATCCAGGTTACAACTAGAAATTGGTGAGATCAAGATCTAGTTTAGGATTCATTTAAGAAATGTCAATTTCAAAGAAAACTGCCCAATCCTACAATATCTTGTAAGTATTCAAAACCAGAGAAAATTGTAAAATGGTAACAAAGACCCAATAATTCCTAGTATATCATGCCTCTGGCAAGAAATATTCCATTACTGGAATAAAACAAGAACCAAAACAGCAAGGGACAGTTTAGCAACCGCTACCATCTGAGTCTTGCTCAGACTGCTTCAAGTACAACTATACCCAAAACCCTCAGGTTCTGATTCTGTCTTATACACTGCATCCTCTAGCACTCATTTATATAACACTGACCCAACCCATGAAATAATACACTGAGTTTTTAAATGTTAGAAGCAATGATAAAACTAAATTCATAATTGTGAAAGCAACAGTGCACTGATTTTTATGATTCTACATTAAATCTGCTTATTTTAATATATCGTCTATTATGTACTTTAATTTTATTTAAAAAAGCAAATGCTTCAACATCAAACTACAGCAATACACCAATAAAGTTAATGCAAAGTCTCATGGAACCCTCAAATGCCTCTCTATTTATTTATTTATTTATTACTAAGATGCAGAGGTGGAAGAAGTTCAATTTCATTATGAAGAACACAAAGTTGTAGAAGGTAAGTCTCACAAAGGAGGACTTCTTGTATCATTTACTAGGATACATAGCATATTCTTTGAACATACACATAATCAATAAATTCTTGGTTAATGATTGATGCTGTTTAATTGTATGTCTGTTTGAGTCATTTTCTTCATCTCTGGGAAAAAGTGCCTAACACCTGCTAATTAAAGGAGGTAAGATTTATTGGGCTTGGTTTTTCAGTTCATGTTTGGCTGACTCCAAGAAAGACATGGCATGGTAGAAGAGCACAGTGGTGGTCAGGAATTAGAGAAAAGAGGAGAAGGGAGGGTATACACTCTTCCAGCTCATGCTTCCAACAACAAGATCCACTTCCTAACAGCAAGTCAGCTATTGTTCCCCCATGATTCAGCCACCTTCTGAAAAGTCCTACCTTTGATCTCAGGTGGTTTTGGGGACATTCCTCCCCAACTACACCATAAAATTCCATCCCTAGCTCCCAAAAGACTGTTGCACATTTCTTTATGTAAAAAGCATTTAGTCCAACTCTAAGAATTGCCAACATCTGAGAAGACCAAGTCCAAAGTCTTTTCTAAGATGCAAGGCAAAGTCTTAGCTGTGAGCCCCTGTGAAAAACAAAAAGAAAGTTAAATGCTTTCACCATACAATGGCACAGGATAAACATTCCCATTCTGAAAAGGAGGAATGGTGGATAGAAAATACTCAGATGAAAGCAAGACTGAAATCCAATAGGTAAATATTAAATCCTATAGCTACATGTCCAGTAGCCAAGGCAATCTGTGATATGACAGGAACTCTAAATGGCTTGGGAAAACCTGGTACTGCATAATTATTATTTGCAGACCTCATGACCTCTAATTTGGTTCGCCTCAATTCACTGCCTGTGGCTTTCCTCAGATGTTCAATGTTCCTGGCATCTCCAAATTCCAGGGGTCTACAATGTACTTTTGGCTTTACTCTCACAATTTCATTCATTGTTGAGCACACTGCCTGACCATCCAGGCCTTCCTCAGTAATCTAGGTGGAAATTTCTGTAACCCCATAACTTTTGCATTATGCTTGCCCATAAAACCAGCAACACATGATTGATGTCATGGCCCTCTGCCAGCTTGAGCAGTAGCCAGGTCTCTGTGGATAATGACAGCAGAGGTTATGAGTGCCCGGATTGCTATGCACTGAGAAAAGAATCACAGGAAATAAATTCCCTAGGTGGTCATTCTTGACATTGGACCCAGGAGCTCTCTTCTCAAATGGAAGATTTACATCTTTTCACCCGAGAGGTCTTCTGAATGTCTCAAATGCCCTCAGTGTATCTTTCCTATTGTTCTGACCCAAAGTACTTGGTTTATTTTTAAATCTAGTCTTCAGCAACAAAAGTTGACTACCCTAAAGCCTTATAGACTCCAAAGCTACAGGCCCCAACTTTACAGCTTCTTTTCTGGCACCAGCAAAAATTTTCTGCTTTGCTTTTTAGTCCCACTTCTCCAAAAGCTGGTAAAAGCAGCCAGCAGTACCCATTCTACAGCCTCAACATTAGGGTGCCTTGAAATTTTCTCCAACAAATTAGGCAACCACTTTTAGTCTCAGTCTCCAACAAAATCTTTGGACATAAATGAAATGTAGAAAAATTTTGTCTACGGTGTAACGTATGAGGTCCCCAGTTCCTTGCCACTGGATTCTTTGTTTACAACTGAAACATCCTGAGACTAGTCTGTATTTTCTGCATTTCCACCAGCACTTTTATTTTCTGAACTCTGACCAGAATACCCCATCAAGTACTGTGTACAGCATTCAAGACATCTCTATTTGGCATCTCCAAAGTTTTACAAACTCATCTACGAATCAATTCCAAAGGCTTCTAACCTACATAATCATGTAACAATCACAATAATCACCCTTTGTCTCAGATACAAAAATGTCACCTCATCACTGTGTTATTGCTGGGACAATATCTACCTTATTATGAGAATAAAGCCATTTTATATACTATAGTAAGTTTTATTACTCTGAAACAGTGATTTTGAAGAAACAATCTTAAACATATATCAACCAATAAAATGCAAATACTGGGTTAATATTAGATATGGAACATACATTCATTTAACTCTTGCTTTAGCCTTATGAACTGTGTTGTTTTTTCAATTTTTTTATTTGAAAAGCAAAACATAAAAAAGGGTAGAAATGCTACAGAATTTAAAAAACAAGTAAGAAATCAACACTAGTTAATACATTACATATTGTTATCTTAAAAGTAGTTGTCCAAGTTACAAGATCTAGGTGTAAGAAATGATCAGACAGTGAAATAATGACAATACAAACTATTCTTTTTGATGAACTGACAGAATTAGTAGTATAGTTATCTATCTTGCACACTTATACATACATACAGTTATCTGTATATATCTACATATACATAATCTTTTTCTTTCTTCCATTTCTCCTTTCCCCTATCCCAATTGTTCTTTAATTTTGAGCACGTTCTTTCTCTTTCATTATTACAATACATATTGTGCATTTTGGACCTTTTTACTCTTTCAGTTTTTATTACTTATTTTTTACACTAGGGAGACAATACAATATTTACAAATGTGAGTCTGATTTATTTCACTTATAAGTATAATTTCAAGTTGACTCCATTTACCTATAAAAGCCTCAAGACCATCCTTTTTATAGCTGAGTAATATTCTATTGTATAAAAAATCACATCATTCTCAACCATTCTGCAGTTGATGGGCATTTTGGTTGTTTCCAAGATTTAGCTATCAAAATTGTGCTGCTATGAACATGGGTGAACATATATAGCAGTTAGATGACATTTTCAAACTTTCTGGGAAAATATCCAGAAGGGGAATAGCTGTATTGAATGGTACTTCAAATTCTAGTTTTTTGAGCAATCTCCACACTGATTTCCACAGTGGCCACACCAGTCTACACTTGCACCAACAGTGGAGAAGTGTTTTTTTTTTCCCCACAGCCCTTCCAACATTTGTTATTAGTTGATTTCTTGATAGCAGCCATTCTTTTTGGAGTGAGATGGAATCTCAGTGTTGTTTTAATTTGTATTTATTGAATGACCAGTGATGTTGAACATTGCTTCATGTATTTATTTGCCATCTGTATTTCTTTATCTGAGAAGTTCACATTCATCTCAGATGCCCATTTTTGTATTGGATCTTTGAATTAATTTGGGGGCCTGGTGCTTTTCAATTCTTTATATTTTCTGGATATAAGTCCTTTGTCTGAGGGACAGTTGAATAAAATTCTTTCCCATTCTGTGGGTTCTCTTTTCACTTCGTTGGTGATTTCTTTTGAAGCCAAAAATATTAACAGGATGAGATCCCAGTTATTGATTCTCTGAAGGACTTCTCGTGCAGTTTGCATTTTGTTCATGAACACTTTGCCTATACCTATGTCTTCAAGATTTCTACCTACCTTGTCTTCCAGTAGATTTAGTGTTTCTATTTTAATATTTAGATCTTTAATACATTTCAACTTTAGTTTAGAGCATGGTGATAGACATGGGTCTAGTTTCAGTCTTCAGCATGTGAAAAGTCAATTTTTCCAGCACCATTTATTAAAGAAGCTATCTTTCTTCCAGGGAACATGTTTAGCCGCTTTGTCAAATATAAGGTGACTGAGTGTCTTTGTAGTTGTATTTGCATCTTCTAATCTGTTCCATTGATCCTCAGGTCTATTTTTTTGCTAGTACCATGCTGATTTTATCACTGTAGCTTTGTAGTATAATTTCAAGTCAGGGATTGAGATGCCTCCTGCCTTCCTTTTGTTGCCCAGAATTACCTTTGCTATTCTGGGTTTCTGCTGTTTCCAAGTGAATTTTAGAAAATTTTTTCTCTAGATCTGTAAAGTATGTTAATGGTATTTTGATTGGGATTGCATTAAATCTGTATACAAGTTTTGGGAATATGGCCATTTTTACAGTGTTGGTTCTTCCTAACCAAGAGCAAGGGATAGCTTTCCATATTCTAACATCTTCTTTAGTCTCCTTTTTTAGAGTACTATAGTTTACAGCATATAGGTCCGTTACATTCTTTGTTAAGTTGACTCCTAAGTATTTCATTTTTTTGGATGCTATTGTGAAAGATGTTGTTTGCATAATTTCTCTCTCAGTGATTTTGTTGTTTGTGTAGAGGAATGCTATTGATATTTGAGTGTTGATTTTTTTATCCAGCTAAACTGCTGAATTCGTTTATTAACTCTAGTAGCCTTTTGATGAAGTTTTTAGGGTCTTCTATGTAGAATATCATGCCATCTGCAAATAGTGATAATTTAACTTCTTCCTTTCCTATTCTTATTCCTTTTACTTCTCTCTCTTGTCTGATTGCTCTGGCTAATGTTTCCAGAACTATACTGAATAGGTTTGGTAATAATGGGCATCCTTATCTTGTTCCTCATTTTAAGTTGAAAGTTTTCAGTTTTTCTCCATCTAGTAAGATGTTGGCTATTGGTTTATGATATATGACTTTTAGGTAGATACCATCTATTCCAAGTTTCTGTAAGGTTTTTATCATGAACAACTGTTGAACTTTATCAAAGGCTTTTTCTGTGTCTATTGAGATGATCATGTGATTTTTGTCTTTGGCTCTGTTGATGTAGTATATAACATTTATCAGTTTGCGTGTTAAAACATTCCTGCAATCCTAGGATAAATTCCACTTGATCATGATATATAATCTTGGTGATTTGCTGCGTTCTACTTCCAGTATTTTATTGCGAATCTTTGCAATGATGTTCATTACAGGCATTGGCCTATAGTTCTCTTTTTTTGGTTGGGCCTTTCTCAGGTTTTGGTATCAGAGCAATATTCACCTGCAGGAATGATTTAGGGAAAATTGCTTCCCTTTCAATTTCATTGAAGAGTTTGAGAAGTGTTGGCATTAAATCTCTAAATTTCTTGTTGAATTCAACAGTGATTCCATTAGGACCTGGGCTTTTCTTTGTTGGTAAGTTTTTAACCACATTTTCAATTTCAGCAGCTGATATTTGGTTATTCAAAATTATTATATCTTCTTGATTCAGCTTTGGTAATTTGTATGTTTCTAGGAATTTGTCCATTTCCTCTGTGTTTTCCACCCTATGTGAGCAAAGATTTTCAAAGTAGGTATTCACGATCTTCTGAATTTCCATTGAATATATAATAATTTCACCCTTTTCATTCCTTACTGCATGAATTTGAGTTTTTTTCTTTCTTTTCCTTCATAAGGTTGGCAAGAGGTTTGTCAATTTTGTTCATTCTCTCAAGGAACCTGCTCTTTGATTCACTAATTCTTTGCATTGTTTTCTTAGTCTCAATTGTGTTAATTTTTGCTCTGATCTTTATAATTTCCTCTCTTCCATGAGCTTTGCATATGACTTGTTCTTCTTTTTCTAGAAGCTTGAGGTGTAGCATTAGGTTGCTTATTTGTGCTCATTCTGTTTTCTTGATGTGACAATTCATTGCTATGTATTTCCCTCTTAGGACCACTTTCATTGTGTCCCACAAGTCTTGGTATGTTGTATCTGCATTTTTTGAATTTTAAGTATTGTTTAATTTCTTCCCTAATTTCATTTGTAACCCACTGGATGCTCAAGAGGTTGCTACTTAATTTCCATCTGTTTATACAGGTTTTGCAGTTTCTTTTGCCATTAAATCCCAATTTCGGTGCACTATGATCAGATATTATGCATGGGATAATTTCAATCCCTTTGCATTTACTTAAGCCTGTTCTATGGGCTAATATATTGTCTATTTTAGAGAATATCCAATGTGCAGCTGAGAAAAATATGTACTCTGATGTTGTGGGGTGGAACACTCTGTAAATGTAAACTCAGTCCATTTGTTTGCAGGTTTGATTCAGTTCTGTTATTTCTTTGCTGACATTTTGTCTAGTTGATCTATCTCTTTGTGACAATGGGGTATTAAATTCCCCTGTTACAATTGTGTTATTGCACATTTGGTTTTTCATGTCTATTAGTATTTGTCTTATATAGTTGGGTGCTCCTGTATTTGGTGCATGTATATTTATGATTGTTAGCTCTTCCTCTTAAATTTTTCTCCTAACAAGTATGTAGTGACCTTCTTTATCTCTTTTGATTATTTTTGGTTTGAAGTTTATGCTGTCTGCAAACAGAATAGCTACCCCTGCTTTTTTCTGGCTTCCTGTCACATAGAATATTTTTTTCCAACCTTTGACTTTTAGTCTGTGTGTTTCCTTTTGAGTCATATGTGTTTTTTGTATACAGCATATTGTTGGATCCTGTTTCTTGCTCCATTCTGTCAACCTGTTTCTTTTAATAGGTGAATTGAGGCCATTTACATTGACGGATATAACTGGTATGTACTGGTTCAACTTTATCATGTTATTTTTATGTTGTTGGTTTTTTACTTTTCATCCTTGTTTATTGCTTTCCAAGTCTGGTGGTTTCTTTCTGCTGTTGTTCTGGGAATTGTAGTCATTTTTATCTCTCTCTAGTATCTCTTTCAGTACTCTTTCTAGTGTTGGTTTGGTGGACATGAATTTCTTCAGTTGTTCTTTATCATGGAAGTATCGTATTTCTCCATTAAATTTCAAAGAAAGTTTTGCAGGGTACATTAATCTGGGTTGAAAGATGTTTTCTATCAGGGCTTGAAACACCTCACTCCAAGCTCATCTTGACTTGAGGGTTTGTACTGAGAAGTCTGCCATGATTCTAATAGGCTTTTTTTGATACGTGAGTTGTGTCTTTTCTCTAACTTTTAGTATTCTGTTTTATGCTGAATTTCTGGGACCTTAATTATTATATGTCTGAGTGTAGGTTTATTTTGGTTATGACTGGTGTTCTATATGCTTCACTTATCTGTATATCAAATTCTTTTCCCATCTTTGGGAAATTTTCTGCTATTACTTCTGTGAATAGTTTTTCTATATCATTTGCTTTGACCCCTGCATCTTCATTGATACCTATTATTCTTATATTGTTTCTCTTTGCATCATTTTGAAGCTGTTGAACTGTCATTTCATGCTGCCTTATTATTTTTAAAAGTTCTTTCCTTTCATGATCACTAGCTGTGATCCTGTACTTAAGGTTTGAAATGCTATCCTCAGCTTCATTCAAACAGTTTCCCCAGCTTTCAATAGAATTTTTTTTTATTTCTTGGATCTCTCTTTGAATTTGTTTCATGCATTCTACTTCTATTCTATGTTGTTCATTCAAGGTTTCCATCATTTTCCCATGCTTCTGTACTTTTTTATTTATGTCTTCTCTAGTTATGCTGAGCAACTCCTTTATTAAGGTTGTCATTTCTTTCATTACCTAAGAGATTATTTCTAATCTGATTTCCTCTATAGCCTCATGGATTTTTTTAATTTCACTTGCTATCTTTTCAGAAATTTCAGGTGTATGACTTTTACTGTTCTCTATGTCGATGTCTCCTGTACTTGTTCCTGATGGACTGGATGTTTTAGATTGCATTTTGCTTTTCCATTTGTCACTTTCACCTCTTGGATTAATATTTGGTCTTTCAATCCCACTAGTCTCAACTGTCTGTAGTCTGTGTCTTAGAGTCCTACTGTGTGGTTGATATTTGTCCAATTGCTGGGTCCCACAGTGAAGGGCAGGGTCAGTCACCTGAATTCCTCCTGCAGGGTCTGTTGGGTGAGTCCTATATTCTTCCTAAGCTGACTAGCCTAGGGGTATTGATGTAAGTCAACCCTGAGTTCCTACTGTTACTATGACTGATTCAGGGTGTTCCAGGTCACTAGATCTACCTGGCCATAGTGTTTGCCTCAGCTGGGACCCTACTGTGTTACTGGGTGTCTCGTAAATCCTTTTGATTACCTCCAGGTTGGGGGAGGCCTTGTCAGCACTCTCTTCAACACACCCTGTGTTCTCTGTATAGAGGAAGGACTCACCCACATTCTTGCCAGGGTTGCCAAGGTCCTATAGCTGGGGAGGGGGGAGTTGGTACTTCTCCTGTTTACCCACTGAGGTTCTCTATTTAAGGGGAAAACTCACCGCACTGTTGCAAGCCTGCTGAGTTCCTCTCTGTGGGTAAGGTATTGCTGAGGCTCCCATCAGCCCAGCAAGGTTCTGCAGGTGGTGGAAGGGTTTGCTGATTTTCTGTGGACTGCAGTGGTCATTTGGGTGGGGTGGCAGGGTGACCTATGATCCTGCAGCTGTCCTAGGTCTGGGGGACGAGGAGGAGAGGCAGCCAGTGATCCCGTGGCTGTCCCAGGTCTGTGGGGTGAGGAGGAGGGGCTCAACTGTGCTTAATCATCGTTTTTCTTTAATTTTTTTCAGTGTTGAAGATCAAACTCAGTACTGTGTACACACTAGGCAAGAGCTGTGTGTGCCACATGCAGTAGGCACAGCTGACCCTTCCTGAGTAAAGTGAGGGACCAAAGACAATTGTTTGTGAAAAACATAAAATTGAAATTATCCCACAACATATTTTCTTATGTCACTGTCACAAGACAGAAGAATCTAGTCAACCTGGTTCTTAAGTGGCTTTGGATTATAGGAAGCTATGTTAGGCAAACAGCTTCTGTATTCTATTAATTCTCTTCACTGCCCACTCATACTGTTGAGTGCATCTTTTGTTCCCTAATTTCTGCAAGATCTTAATTGTAAAGAAACCATGCATATTTCTTTTGAAAACATGGATTATATATGTGCTATTTCTTCAAACAGTCCCAGATATTCTAATATCAATTATTTTGAAAAAGCACTTTTTCTGAACAGAATGAGAATTTTTTTTTCTTCTTTTTCTTTTTGTGGCACTTTGGATCAAGCTCACAGCCTCATGCCTGCCAGACAGGCGCTTAAGCCACTGAGCCAAACTCCCAGCCCTAGTTTTTTTTTTTTTTTTTTTTTTTTTTTTTTTTTTTTTTTTGTTTTTTTGTTTTTTTTTTTGCCTTTAATCCCAGCACTCAGGAGGCTGAAGTAAGTGGAGCGTTGTGGGTTCGAGGTCGGCCTGAGCTACATAGTGCGACCCTGCCTCAAAAAACCAGAATGAGACTTTTTAAATAAAATTGAGATATCTCAAAGTACACTGCATTGGAACCATTTTTTCATTTAGATAATCTATGTCTTAAATATAGAAATCATCACTAACTCCTGCAAATTATTTGCTTGTTATTTGTAAATATTTTGTAAATGGCACTAAGTCAGGAATTCCCAGCAGAATCAAATATCTGAGACCTAAAAGAGATTGTTAAGATCTTAGCAGCTGAGAAGTTAAGTTCACTTATCTTTCTTTCCCATTTTCCCTTAAATTGATTTCATAATTCCTGCCAGAATTCCTGCCAGAAATGGTGTGAGAGTTAATTGACTGTTAAAATTAAGAACTACTTAGGTCACCCTTGGAGCACTGTGGCACAGCATGTATGTTGCTAAGTTTCTAATCAGCATTTCATTTTTAACCCTCTTCCCTGACCAAGAAAACTCATATTTCATACAACTATTTCTGTATCTTCATTAACATCAACATTTACATAGGAATATCTCAAACTAAATTGGCATTCATTAGAAATGAAATACATTCTCTTATCCACTATGCACATGCTAAGGAGTCTAGTATTTGCATAAGCTTTTTGAGATCTTAGTTCCTTAACTAAAACGCAAAATACAACTGGGCTAGGTGACCTTGGTGTTAGAGCACTCGCTAGTATGCACACCCTACTGAGTTTGAGTCCCAAAACTAAAAGTTATGAAACAAAACGATGACTAAACTCAGTTCATAGGGCTAATGCAACAATTAAATAAAAGTATATCATACCTCATATATTATGGGGAATAGTCACAGCCCCTTATTTGCATTCTGCTGTTTGTTTCAAAGAGTATCAATCAATTAGAAAATGCAAAGTAGTCACTGAAGAATTCTACAAAACAGACAATGTCAATAATACATAGTAAAACACTTCATCTGTACTTTGCCATTTTAACAGTGTCTACATAGACAAAAAGCTATTCCTCAAAAATTTGGATCACACATTTTATCACTCATCTATATATGCCTCAAATATTTCTGATTCTACTTTTTTTCTTTTCTGAAAGTGA
>RJWM01010017.1:0-65379 GCA_004363535.1 Dasyprocta punctata | reverse complement strand
CAGCCTTGCGCCTGTCAGGGCAGGCGCTTAAGCCACTGAGCCAAACTCCCGGCCCTGGTTTTTTGAGGCAGGGTCACACTATGTAGCTCAGGTCAGCCTTGCGCCGCGTTGTAGCCCAAGCCGGCCTCGAACTCACAACGCTCCGCCTACCTCAGCCTCCCGAGTGCTGGGATTAAAGGCGTGCGCCACCACGCCCGGCTTTCACCAAAACTTTTAACAACCTTTTACTGGGTGTTATAAGGATCAGAGTGACATTGTTGAAGCTTGTGTTGTAGTAGCCCCTCTTTTAACTGGGGTAAAGTAAGCTTAACTGTTGTATTTCCATTATATGAACTTTATTCAATTTCACTCTTAAATCAACTGTTATGTTCAGTATCCTTAATACAGCATCAAGCCATAACCTCAGCTATCTACTCAATTTCATCTCTAGCTTGCATACAAAGATAAGCCATTACCTTGCATCCCATTCCTAATACTAAATAAACTCACCGATGAGTGGTTTTAGGTCTTCAAGGAGGCACTGGAGAACACAGAAGTCAGAAGACAGTGGTCTCAAGGGTACAATCTAAGGTCACTAAAATCAATGGCCAAAGAAAGATCAGAGATATCAGTGTCTCTGGCTTTCTGCTCTCTTGATTCTTTCTGGTTTACAAAGATCTACAGAAGACCAGAGCTACATAATGGGCAGTCGTTTGGTTTTATGATAAAAGCATCCAGGATGGATCTGGGATACAGGTGTAGGAAAAGTAGAGTTAGCAAGAGATGTAGGTGAATCCTGGCCTGAGAGGCAAGAGGGTTGAATTCTGATCCTGGCTCTACTGTGACCTTTTTTTTTTTTTTTTTTTTTTTTTTTTTGGTGACATTTGGCATTTCACCACCTCGAAGGGCAATGGAATCCAGTTCTGAAGCTTGGCGTTTGAGTCATTAATTCACATTACTTTCTTCTTCTTCTTTTCTTTTCCTAGTTAAGTCTTTCCTACTTTTCTCTTTCCCTCCATGCCTCCATCTAGGGACCCCAACCCTAACTCTCTTCTTTCTCTGAGAGGTTCCTCAGTGGAGGCTGCCATCAGAAGCAGAGATCTTCCAATCCCAGTGAGCTCTCACAATGAAACCCTCATTAAACGTAATAAGAGATAACTGGTCCATTTAGCACAAATTGTCTCCCCATGTTGGAGCTGGAATATGAGGCACTGAAAATGGTGTGGAATGGATCACAGTTGCTCACACAGGCAATGCTGGTGCACGGTAAACACACACAGTGGGTGCATGAAGTCCCTGCCTCAGAGTAGATTCAACACATGCAAATCATCTCTCCCAAAATATTATGGACAGTCCTGCCTTGCAGATGGTCTCTGTGGGGTCCAACCTTTAGTCCTAGGTCAATTCTAGCACTCCTTCCTTATTACATAGTCTCAAACACCTAAGGCCCTCCATGGAACCTGAACTCTTGGGTCTACCTTTTTTCTTTTCTTTTTTTTTTTTTTTTTTGCACTGTCAATGGAACTCATGACCTCACGCTTGCCAGGCAGGTGCTATGCTGCTGAGCTATATCCCCAGCCCTCTGGTCCACTTTCCCTTCTTCAAGAGACTGATGATGGTAGACAGACAGACAGACAGAGACTAATGATGGTCACTTGATAACCCTACTGCTGCCTAGGATGCTTGGTTTCGACTGAGTTTCTTTCCACCACAAAGAAGTTGGGCCTACTTGGAACATTTTTGCTCTTCACAGAGGTGGGGGGTGGGGTGGACACATAACCATTTCTCTGGCCCTTGACAAGATATCAAGCCCATTTGGAAAATCTGATATGGAGTGCCACCGGTGTGTGGGCTCAGAATTTCCCTTCTTGCCCCTTTGGTGGGACCAGTTATACTTTACAGAGAAGACAGGTCTGGCTGTATCCAGTTCACGGATCCTTGACCAGTGAAGAGTGGTCCAGAATTCTTGGACTGATGGCCGTCTTTCCTCCCATCTCTCTTACTGCCCTCACAGGGAGGGTTATTGTCACCATTGAGGCAACCTCTGCCTTATGCTTGTACACCTCCAAAGCTGGACACCTTAAGGAAAAGGGTTACAAGAGAAAGTGGACTGGTGTGCAGCAGGAAGCTTCAAGTGTGATACCTACAAGGACTTACGCAGTCACCTGGACTGTGAGATGCTAAAGTAGAGAAGGAATGAGGAAGAGCCAGCTTGTGGGGGAGGACTTAGAAGAAGGGGTACAGCTCCCATGTTGTGGACTGCAGTGTTTGGAGCAGGGGAGAAAAACACTGCCACTCTGTTCTCCCTCACCTTGAGAGCCTCAAGGTCCCATTTAGGGTCACTATTATTTTTCAGGCTGAAAATCAAGATCCTGGCCTTTCTCTCCTTTGTGTCTGGTAAGCAGCAGGGACACAATTCTCCACCTCCTCTAGGGAGAAAGAGGACAATTTATAGAATTGTTCTGCTGTTCTTAGCCCTCACTGAGACAAAGAATTCATTTCTGTCTCTCAAGGTGGCTTCTCCTGCTGATGGTCATAAATTGCCTTCCTGCTCACTCCCTGACCTCTTGGTCTTTTTTTACTTTCATGCTCAAGAAATTATTAATATTTCTCTTAACTCCATATATAACCTTTGACTGCTTCTCTCTTTTTTTTTTCTAGGTTAAGTAGCATCCTCCAGGATGACTCCCACTGCCTCCATGCCTGCACACATTTATCTGGGCAGAGCTGTGTGCAGGGGATGGGGACAAATCTGCAGTAAGAAGATTCAGAAGGTCTCTTCTTCGGGGAACTCCAAAACCAAAAATAATCACTGAGTGCTCGCTGTGTGCCCACTACTGCTCTGAGAATTGCATGGATACTGACTTGCTCAGTCCTCATAATAATCCCACCTATTAGGCAACTCAGTTACTATAACTAAATACACGGGACACAGTGTTTGTGAAAGAAAGAGGTTGATTTATTTAGCTCTTAATTGTGAAGGTTCTGGAGAGGGTAGCTGATGATGTGACACCATGGCAGGAATGCCTTGTGGGGATGAGGGGGTCACATTTCAAGAATGAAGCCAGATGGGAGTTTGCTCTTTCCTTAACAACCCTGTGCTATGAACTACCGAGGAAACTCCCACAAGAACTACTTCATGGCCCTGGGTGACTGAGGGACCTCCTAGTAGTCCTCATCTCTTAAAAGTTCTGCAGCCTCTCAGCACTGCCACACTGGGAACCATTCAGAGACACCCAAAACCATAGCTTCTCATAAAAAATTACTATTATTAATTCTGTTTGCATACAAAGAAACTCTGGATTGGAGAAGTTAAGTATATTATATAAACAGTCCAAATGTCATACAGCAAGTATGGGGCAGAACTAGGATTTCAATCTCATCTGATTTCAGTGCCCGTGTTTCTTGTTCACAGAGGCTCTGATGCCTCATGGATGGGTTGATCCAATTTCTTGTCTATTCCCAGGGACCTCTAGACTAAAGGGACACGTATGGTCCTTGCCACTAGGGAGCCCCAAATTTAATAGATGCTGTGCTTTGGATTTGAAATGGTCCCCAAAACTCATGTGCTAAAGGCTTGGTTGTCAGATGGTGGGCTTTTTGAGGAAGT
This sequence comes from Dasyprocta punctata, assembly GCA_004363535.1. NCBI lineage: Eukaryota > Metazoa > Chordata > Mammalia > Rodentia > Dasyproctidae > Dasyprocta > Dasyprocta punctata. The sequence continues at coordinate 61,790 of RJWM01010017.1, read as the reverse complement.
GACTTTTTTTTTTTCAGTCCTGGGGATTGAACTCACAACCTCACACCTGCCAGGCAGGTGCTTAGGCCACTGAGCTAAATCCCTGGCTTTTTGAGGAAGTGATTGAATTCTGAGGACTTTAACCTCCTCAGGTGGATTAATTCATTGGTGAGATCTCACTTGATGGCATTATTAGAAGGTTATAGAAAAGGAGATAGGGCATCAATGAAGGAAATGCAGACTTGACCTTGAGGACGATATCTGGCCTCTGGCCCCTTTCCATGCTCTTCAGCCATGATGTTTTTACCTCAACACAGACCTAAAACAATGGAACCAGCTCTCCATGGACTGAAACCTCTGGAACTGTGAGCCAAAATAAACGTTTCCTTATCTGTTATTTTTCTCAGATAGTTGGTCACAGCAACAACAACAACAAAAAATGGACTAACACAACAGGGGAAGCAGACACCCTGTCCTAAGGAGATACATTTAATCTGACTAAAAAGTCATAGGCTTTGTCTTCATTGCACCAATTTGATCCTGGAGACTCAGCCCCAGGATGTGCCCATTTGATGAGAGTTACGTAATTAAACTCCAGGAGACTTGTTTAATCCAGTAAGACAGAACTGTGAACATCAGTGCTGGAGGATGAGAACGGAGCAGTTGGGGAAGTTTAATTGGGTTGCCTCCAGAAGGAGGGAGGTGATATAGGACAAGCAATAGGCGGAAGAAATGCTGGTGGAAAGAAGAGGACAGGCTTCCCTGGTAGTGCAAAGGTTCACTGAGGGCAATGCCTGGAAAGCATGGGTCTGCTTACCTTAGTAGTTCTCATCCCTGGCTGCCTATCTGAATCACCTGGGGGTATGTTTAATAATACTGATGCATGGGCAGTAATCCAGAACAATTCATCATTGCAGGCAGGCCTTGGAACTGTTTCTTAAAAGCCCCTCTGGAGATTCAAATGCAGAGCTGGCTTCAAAGATCTCGGTAGAGATGTGGTCGTAAACTCTAGGGTCTGGGAAGCTGAGTGGCTTGTGTGGAGGAAATTCTGGACAAGTGAGTTGGATGCACTGAACTGGTGAGAATTTGAGATTAAAGGAAGTGGGGAAAAAAGAGAATTAAGGGACCAAGGCAGAAAGGTGAGCTTGCTGCTTTGGCTGTTAGAGAGCTGGAGAAATTTGGTTTCTCTGTTACAGAGAGGTGGTGATGGGGTAGGAAGCCCAAAGGAAGTTAAAAGCTTCAATTGCCCCGCCCTTCCTTATACTCAAAATAGCTATCAGGCCTAAATAATGGAAGCCCAGAAAGACAGGCAAGAAACACTAAGCTAAGAGTATTCTTCTCTTACAGACTTATTTTTCTCAAACTTCTACATCACTGTTGGTCCATCCCTCCTCTGGATATAACTCTTTTCAGAGTGAAGAGCTGACTGATCACTTGCAGAATCTTAGCTCAGGACCTTTGGATCTGCCGTTTCCACCTGCTATGTTCTACCCTCAGATGTGGTGCCTGAGTAGCTGAACCCCTGAGTTTCCTCAGGTTACTTTAGCAGAGCAGCCTTACTCTCTTCTTTCCCTCCTTGTTCTTTTTAGCCTACCTTTCTTGTCTTCCATAGCATTTACCATAGGTGATACATACATACATATTTTTTTCTATGACCTCTCTCTACCCTCCAGAATGGAACACTAAAAGGAAGAGTTTTGTTAATCTTTTTTTTTTTAAGTTGTTGCAGCCCTGAAGCCTAGATAGCGGCTGGAACATAACGCTGTGGAATGCATGATTAATGAATGAATAAACGAAAAGTCCTTGTCTGTATGTTGGTGTGTGTCTGTGTATTCGGTTGGGATCCTATTTTCTCTCTGGGCTAGGTAGGATTCTATTTTTAAATTATGTATTTACCTGTACGTAATTTTTTCGAACATAAGGAGGACCCCCTGGGTCTGTGCACACTGTGCGTCGCAATCTGAGCTCGTGTGTTTTCCTGTCTGGTTTCTGTGTCCTCTAGCTGTGTGGATGTAACTGGACCACTCAGCCTAGTGTCAGAATCCTCGCTGAAAAGAGGCGTTGTGACCATCTCACACCAGCAGAGGGCACCAGAGAGCCATGTGCCTGGGTTCAGGGTCGAAATGGAGAAATCTTGGCGGGGAGTCTTAGGAACCCAGGAGACCTAGAATCTGGGGGATGGTGGGGTGGTGGTGGTGGGGCGGAGACCTCTCTAGACCAGCATTACGATAAAGTTGTGCAATTCCTGTAACTCTGTTATTTTCCCTCGCTTCATCCCCCAGGGCCCAGGCCTCCGGGCATCCACAGGAGCCCGATGGACAGGGTCAGGTAGGGTTTAGGACAGGAGCCGGTTGTCACACTGGGTCCGTCAAGACTCCCCCTGAACGCCCTCCGGACACTCACCAGGAATCCCCTCCCTTCCCAGTTCCTCCATCTCTGACCCCAAAGGATCTCCAACTCCTGCGTGCTTAGAGATCCTCCCGGCTGCGCGCACTCCGACTGCCTTCGGAGCGGGAGGCAGGAGAGGCCTGGGCCTCCGCCGCCGTCGAGCCGCGCGTCCCTGGCACGGGAGATGCCCGAGATGGACAGGGGAAGAGTGGATTGCGCCTCTTCGCGGCCGCTCAGGACTCCCGCGCCTAGCCCGGCCCCATCGCGGCTGGCCGCGGCCCCCGCCGGGGCTCAAGGCAGGTCCCAGAAGGTCCTCCGGCTCCGGGGCTCGTAGGTGGGGAGAGGGATGAATGTTCCTCCCCCTCCAGCGTCCATCCACCAGTCGGTTGGGAATTCTTAATTTGGGGTGGGGGTGGGGGGTGGGAGGAATTTAGGGTTATAATCTGGGTATGTTTTTTTTTTTTTTTAAGAGATCTTTTAGCTTTTTAACTCCCCGCCCCCTCCCCAGACTCACACCCAAACACACACACACTCACACCCTTCCCCAAGCAGCAGTCGTCCTCTGGGCGGGAGGGTCGCTCTGTCCCCACCCGCCGACCCCCGCGCGTCCTCCGCAGGGTTCGGTCGCTCGGGGCCCAGGCGGCGTGGATACCTGGGGGTGCGCGGGAGCGTGGGTGCGCGGGTGGGGGCCCCTGCCCTTAGCCCTCGGAGCCTCCTCGGCTCTCCCTGCAGCGCGGGGCGCGAGTGTGCGCGCGCGTCGGGGGGCAGGGGGAGGGCGGCAGGGGCGGAGGGAGGGAGGGAGGGAGGCGCCGTCGGGGGAGAGTGGACGTCAGGGGGAGGGAGAGAGGGCGCGAGCGAGGCGGGGAGGGGAGAGAGAGGGAGAGGAGGGAGCGGCGCCGAGACGGAAGAGACCCCGGAGATAAAGCCCGGGGAGGGGGCGGGCCGAGGAGGAGGCCGGGAGGGAAGAGCGCGGCGCGGAGGAGGGAAGTGAGTTTGTGCGCGCGAGTGCGAGTGTGCAGGGCGAGTGTGCAGGGCGGGCGTGCAGGGCGGGGGCCCGGTCCCTCCCAGCGCGCTCCCTCCTCTCCCCGCCGCCGACTCGGGCCCGGCGCGGGCGGCAGCATGCTGAGCCTCCTCGTCTGGATCCTCGCCCTCTCCGATACTTTCTCCCAAGGTAAGGCGGGGTCTCGGCTCCGACCGGGACCCAGCGCGGAGTCCGGGCAGAGGGCGCGGAGGCACAGCGCGGGCGACGAGGAGTTCGCCGCTCCTCTGCTCAAGTACTTTCCTCCGGCCGCGCGAGAGCGCAGAGCGCTGGGGCCGCCAGGGCCGGGGTCCGAGTGAAAGAGGGACCCGGACGACCCGCGTCTCTCCTGGAGCCTCTGAGGCGCAGATCCGGACGCCCGGGACCAGGCTAAGGGGAAGGTTGGGGAGAGAGTGGGGCTTCAGATTTGGCGGGCAGGGGGTGCTGCGCGGAAAGCTGGAGACTGAAGATCTCCCGAAAATGTGCTGCGGGTTCCCCCACTTCAGCCGGGCCCCTGGGGGACCGGAGTGTGAACCGCTCTCCAGCGGCCAAGGCTGCCTTCTCCGGAGGAACGGGGTGCCTCGGGGTCCCGGTGGGGTAAGGGCTCCGGTGGGGAGTGGAGTTCTAAAGAGAGCTGCAGGCCACGCTGGTACGGAGGGGGCACTTACGGGAGGTTGGCACGCCGCTGGGGCCGGGGAAGTATTGCTGTCTGGGGCTTGTTTGGAACTGGCGGGGAGAGACTGGGAAGTGAGTGGGGCGGTGGGAAGGGGTGAGGATGTTCCTCTGTCCTGGGCAGGGAAGGGATCAAGGGTCCAGCCAGGGCCCGCGTCTGCGGGAGTGGGTTCATGAATCCCGGCTCTGACTCCGAGGAAGATTTAATCCTGCTCAGCTCCTCCTCCCCACTCCCAGAAAAATGAAGCTGACACACAGAAACTGATACACAAACACCATAAAACAGTCACAGACACCCAGACAGACTACTCACCTCAGGAGACGCAGACGTACCCACAAACATCCCCCACATGAAGACAGACACACACACAAAGACGCCGACACGTCCCGGGAAGACAGATTCCTCCCCTGTACCGAACACGCTCTCGCAATCCACACACCCAGCTTCCAAACTCTTGTGCACACTGTCTGTACGCAGGCAGACGTTTACAAGGACACACAGACACACTCCCACACGCACCGACCCCGGGCAGACAAAGAAACTTGAGCAGACATCCACATAGGCAGACACCTATGGAGATATATAGTCTACAAGATGGAGGAGATGGTCTTTTTTGGGGTGGGGGGTGGGGGGTGAAATCTGGGAAGAGAAAAGTCACTAGGATGGTGGAGCCCCTGGCATTGTCCCCGCTGTCCCTCTGCTCCCTTCCTGGTTTGTGGGTGTTTGGGGTGGGTGTTTCTCTGGACCCCTCCTCTCCCGGGCCAGGCCCCTCCCCAGCTCGGAAGGCAAAGCCACACTGAGTCGAAGCGGGCAGGCAGCTCTTGATTCCTCTTTCCTAGCGGGACAGCCTTAGGATGTGGGAAGGGCACACATCTGTGGTGTGAGAGGGAGGTGGTTTGGAGAGAACCGTGGAGGCCTGCCTTGGGGCAGGCCAGGCCCTGCCTGGCAGAAAGTTGGGAAGATGACTTAAGTTCTGACTTTGTTCCGCCCGGGCTGCTGGAGAGGGGGAGGGGGGCGATGGGGAAGGAGGGTCAGAGTCGGTCCCAGTTGGGGGCAGTCTGATGTCCGCCCCTCCTGCACCCCTCACATGTCAGCAACATGGATACGAGTGAGCTCTAAGGAACAAAAGCTGCAGTTAGCAAACAGGAGAGGCATGTGGATTGAATCCGGGACAGAACTGGTCAGAGAGAAATGTGCTGTGTGCCTTGCACCCTTTGGAAGGGAAAGAGGGGGCGGGGGGGGGGGCACTGAGCCGTGCAACTTCCTTGTCAATGATTTGGGTGAAATCAAAGCCTCGTGAAAGTGTGCTAAAGTATTTGGGGTGAGGGGAGAGGATAGCGAGGAGGGAGAGGAAATCACTACTGAGTGCTCAGGGGAAGCTCAGCAGGGGCTGCCAGGCAGGAGGGAGGAAGGGGGGAGCCTCAGCAGGGCCCCTCTCCCTAGCTTCTGTGGGGTAGGGGAGAAGGTGGCCAGAGAAAGCAACGAGATTGAGGAGGAACAGAGGAGCTGGGAAGGGGAGATTCAGCCTAGGCTGAGAAATAAAAATCGCATTTTAAAGAATTTCAATGGGCTTCATCAATCTTCATTTTTCACTAAATAATTTTCTGTATCTTATCTAAATGAAAACCATTATCCTTCCCCCCGTTTCCATCATGCGCTGGCTCCTCAGACTGATTGCGCTGAAAATTGAAATATTTATTCATTTTCTGGGAGATTTTTCTCGCTCCCTCGTCTCGGGGAGGAGAAATTGAAAAAGAAAGATTATAGCTAATCAGAGCAATGTGGGATGACAGGCCAGCTCCGGGCGGGAGCTGCCTCCAGAGGGGGGTGACTGTGGGGGTAAGAGAAAAATCTGTCCCTCCGTCCCCCAGAGCTCCCCCTGGCACTCGCGCCAGTGCCTTTGAGGGGGAATAAGGGGTAAAAGGAAGAGGCCCAGGGGCCTCCTAAATTCCCAGTATTTAGCTCCCAGAGCACAGCTACATCCTGGCAGAGAACAGCAAGACTAGGAGAGTAGTTGGGAGTCTGCCCTCCCTTCCCCGTGCTACACACACACACACACACACTCACACACACACACACTCACACTCCAAATGTCCCACTTCTGCCAGAGCAGGGCACTGAGCTTGGGGGAGAGGCAGGGGAGAATGGCAGAAATCAGGATACTGGGTCCCCCTCCCTCACCTTGACTGAACTGTCCCTTCTGCTTGCTTACACACAAAGGGAGACCTGAAGCCACAGCCCTGGGTCTCCATCACCCAGTTGCAGGGAGGAGGAGGAGGAGGCATCTAGGCCTTCCCACCTTCTGCTGCTTACCAAAGCTGAGTGGCTGCCTTTGCTTCTCCAAGGGTGGGGTGTGAGGGTGAGCAGGGTGCCTGTCTTTATCAAACCCCCCACCACCACACACACAGGCAGAGAACTTTGTGCCCTGATCAAAGGCCTCTAGGACCTCTTTTTGTCTTGGAGGACTGCGTAGCTTCTGGCCCAGTGTACCTATGGTAAGTGCCCCTTCAATATCTGATCAATGGATTGATTTGAGGAGAGCGCTGCAGTGTTGGAGGGAAGCGATATTAAATGGGGATTCAATCACATCCACCTCCCGCCTTGGTGGTCATGCAAGCTTGAGTGAGCTCTCTGCTCTCTCTGTACCTCAGTTTTCACATCTGTAAAGCGAGGGGAGTCATAACCCCTCAGAGAGTTGTGCCGGCCGTTACGTGTGTTAATCCCCGGAGAGCATGAGGAACAGTGTGGGGCACAGAAGTGCTCGGGAAAAGCTGGGTGAGGACTTGGTGTCTGGCAGTTCCTCCATCCCCAGTCTCCCCCATTCTTGGTCTTGGCTTCATTCAGGCTCTGCTTTTAATCTCTTAGAAGCCAGTTACAGAGGACTCAAGTGAGAAAACAGTTTCCCCTTGGACCGGAGACCTCTGCAAAAGTCTGAGGAGAAGAGTCTTGCAAAGGAGAGGCAAAGTGGAAGAGGTCGGCATTGGAGTGAGAAGGAGCTGGGTCTCTTGTGTGAAATAAGGAGGGACGCTAGCCCCGTGGCAGCAGCATTTTAGAGTCTGGAAATAATACGGATCATTTATTGAGCACTTGTGCTAATTACTTTATAAGCATTAGCTAATTTAATCTATACAGTGGCGCCCTGAGATCCGTTCTGAAAGTATCTGTGTTTCGCCGATGAGAAACTGAGGTTTAGATAGGTTATTTTGTCCGTCCCGGGGTTCTAGGAGCCTCCTGAGCCCAAACCCTACCCTTCCCCGCTTGCCAGAGGTCCCCACTGCGTTCAGGGACGGATGCTGGCCTAGGACAGGGTTTTTCCTGGTTCATGGCAAAATGAGAACTAGGAGGAAAAGGGATTGTCTCATAAAGGTAAATTCATCCAAATATTGAAAACCATCCTTTTATTTTGAGATTCTGTCCTACATTTTTTGGTGTTAAATTGCTTTTCTTCTATATGACCCTGGTACTAAATGACTTTTCTTTTTTAAAGGACTTTATTTGGCAAATAAGGTTTGCAACCTCGTGTTTGTTTCTAATATTAAACCCAGCTTTACAGGTCCGTGAATTACAGATTGTGACGCATCCCTGTGCCATGCAAGGCTGGCTCTAGGGAGAATCTTAAAGCAAGGTGCTCTAGCTTGTGCTGCCACATCGTCTGGTGCCTGGCACCTGGCACGCAGGAGGCCAGCATGGTGCATGGCTTGTTCCCTCACCTGCACCCTGGGGATCTGCTGGCCTCAGGCAGAGAGAAGTGATCACAGAAGAGGTCAGCTCTGGTACTGAAGCATCAAAATTACCTTTTATTGAATTCCTGCTGTGTGCTTTTCAAATTAATGTTACTGCCATTTTACAGATAAGAAAACCAAAATTGAGAGTTTAAGTAACTTGCTGAGGGCCATCCCTGGGGTGTTAGCACCCAGATTCAAACCCTTTTATGTCTCACTATAAAACCTGCCATGCTGGTGACTCCTGCAGGTCAGGCCTCTTCTTCCCCTGGTTCCCACAGCCCCTTCCTCCATTTCTCAGCCCAGGTCTGTTAAAACCCACCTCTATCTCCCTACCTTGCTTGAGTGATTGATGATGGATTGGCTAGGAGGCAAAATTTAGATGTCAGCGTACACATTTTGTCAGTGGCGGGTAGAATTCTAAATACTGCCCCCTACCAGAACGTTTGTGATGCCACAATCCCTTTCCTCCTATCTTTTGAGTTTTTGTCGTTATTTTTATTTGGCTTGGGCTTTTTGGGGTTTGTTTGTTTGTAGGTTGATGTTGGAGATGAAACCAGGGCCACCCACCTCCTAGGCAGGCACTCTGCCACTGTGCTACCGCCTCAGCCTTGCCCACCTCAGTACTTTTTTAGCTTCTGATCTGTGTATTTCTTTCAGATGTTAGCAACTGTATTGTGTCTAACATCTGTTTTGGTCAAGTATTCAATGATGTTGGCCACGTGATCATTATTTTTTCATTTCATAGGTAAGAAAACGGAGTCCTGGAGAAGTTAAATGTCTTGCTAAGCAGTAGAAAGGGATTGGAAGGTTGGAGGTAGGGCTGGAGGGAGAAGCTAGGAGCCAAGGTCTTGAATCTCTCTAATTTCAGGGAGCAGGTTCCATTGGAGGGCAGGGAAATCCCTTTCCGTGTGTTTAGAGCTGAGTGAGCTGTGGCCCTTGCTAACCTAACAGTTCCTTTCTGATTTCTTCCCAGGGTTTCAGGCCAGTTGACTGTCGCCTCTCCTGGGAGAGCTTTGACTTGGAAAAGGGTATAGTGGTGGGTCCTCAGTGGAGGAGGAGAAAGAGGCTCCTATGTCCTTGATCCAGAAATGTGAGGCTAAGTAAAATAGTCCTAGAAGCCAGGCAAAGAAAACTCAGAATGAGGGAGAAAGTTTATAGTCAATTTTGTGCAGGGCTTGCTTGGTGTTTTGCATATTTTAGTGACTAACCTAATACCAACAATAGTCTGTTGATAGGTATTATCGCTCCCATTTTACAGATGGACAAACAGAGACCCAAAAAAGTTAAACAGATTGCCTAAGATGATACAGCTGTCAAGGGCAGAGCCAGGACTAGAATGCTAACAGGGAAGTTGGGTTGGCTGGAGAGGATAGATCTCGAAGAAAGCTTCTCAAGCGCACCTCTGCCTCTTTTGCATTGCTTCTGTGTGTGGCCCGCGGGACACAGTCTCACTCTGTGTGCACGCATATATTCACACATGTCTGGGGGTGCATTTTGACATCCATCCATCCATTTTCACCCCCATGCATGACTGCTCAGATACCTCTCTTTACCCTATCCTTCCATTTTCCAGCGCCCTGGTGTGTAACACGGTAGCATTTCAGAGCATCCTTCTCCTTTTGACTACGGCAGCCCTCCTGGGTCTTGGAAGGCGCTACTTCCTGCCTTGCCCTGCTTGCTCTGCATCCTTTCTTGAGTTGCCTGTTCTCCGACTTGCCACCTTACCACCCCTAATTCTCACTAGGGACCTCACTGTGTTCTTGGAGTACCCAGGATGAAAGCTTCTGTAGCTCCCAGACACCACTGAAGTTCATTTTTCCCCCTCTTTCCATCTTACCCGCTCCCCCTCCATGCATCAGCCTTCTCCCACATGCAAAGAGCTCACAATTTCTCCTCCCTCCTCGTTTAATTTCTTCAGCAACTTTTATTAACCTCTGTCATCTCCAGGGGCCGTAGTTCTCATCCCTCCCTGCCCTTCTTGAGCCCATTTAACGAAATTGAGATCGGATTGAAATAAATGGGCCTTGCAACCAGCCTGCCTCCTCAGGATAGTCTTAAATCCAGGGATGGAAATCTAGCACTCCCTAGCAAATTCCATTGTTTTCCCAGGAGGTACTGCTGCTGCTTCATTTCTCTAGGGGCCTGCCCTTCAAAGGTGATGGAGAATCTCCCAGAAGGCTGTGAGACCTAGGTTTTGAGGCAAGGAAGGAACACTAGGAACCTTAATGTCTGAGGTTATGTTCAGGGTCCAATGGGGCTGTCTCAGCAGGTTTTCCCAACCCAGCCTGGCTTAGAAATTAGGTTCCTCAGGATTGCACCCATTGCTTTTTCTCCTCACCCTGTACTTCCTGGCAATTAGAGGTATGACTGGAAGGTATATGGAAAGAGTACAGGCTATATTCCTTTAGCTCTGCAGAAAATGTAATCATGTGTCGCTTAATGACGGAGATATATTCTGAGAAATGGCTTGTGAGGAGATTTTCTTGTTGTGTGGATATCACAAAGTGTACCTTCATCAACTAAGATGGCTGCTTTGTCACCAGGTGATATAATCTTATGAGCCCACAGTCCTACAGGTGGCCTGTGGCACCAATATTATAAAATGAATAACTTACTGCCTCTGCTCTTAAGGAGCTTCGTGATTTAGATGCATGTCAGTTAAACTCAGTTTCCTCTTCCATAAAATGGGAGCAACTGATTTTTTTTAATCGACAGATATATGTTACCTTGTGCAAAAGATACGATGCTAATAAAAATTTTGTAGAATTAAAAAAAAAATGATAGCACATGGTCCCTCTCCTCCAAGAAGCTAAAACACGTACAGAATGCTGGGCAGGGGCCACTGGGTGCAGGCTGAACCTGGCAAGGGCAGGAGAGAAGATGTTTGCTGTGGACTGAGTTGACCAGAAAGGGGTCCCTGGAGGAAGTGGGTTTAAGAATGGGCTGAGTGTGGGTGTGAGAGGTAGGGTGAAGGCATCACTACTCAGGCTAGACTTCCCAAGCTGAGGTGTGGCTGCTGGTCAGCAGGTGTGTTGAGGCTGATGGGAACCAAGGATGTGGGCTGGTGAAAATCAGGGTTGGGCTAGACCTCAAAAGGTCTGGAAAGGCCAACCCAGGTCAAAGCCCAGGTTAAGAAGTGGGGAGCCAGGGACTTTTAAGAAGACAAAAGGCATGTTAAAAACAGGTGTGGTCCCCTTCTCATTCTTCACTGAACCTTTCCCTCTTAAACTCTTACTGTTTTCTTGGGAGAGGGTGGCTTGCTGTGTAGTCAGTTCAGGCTTGAACTCAACTATGTAGCCTAGGCTGGCCTTGAACTGGAGATCCTCCTGAGGCCTGGAATGCTAGGTGTATAGGTATGCACCAACCAGTTTTAAATTCTTTATCTGTGGGAACTGCTCCAGAAATTTGCAACTCCTTCAGTTAAAAAACAAAACAAAACAAAAAAATGTGGTAGGTGATTGGGATTAGAACACTGCTAAAATTAGGCCAGGCGTAAAGGTACACGTCTATAATCCTAGCACTCAAGAGGCTGAGGCAGGAGGATTGCAATGAGTTCAGGGCCAGTCTGGGTTACCTAGTGAGTTTAGGGGCAACCTAGACTATACAGCAAGACCTTGTCTCAAAAAGAAAAAAAATTTTTTTCATTAAAATTTTTAAAAAGATAATCAAGGTTTGACCAGGCAGAAGTGAGCAGAAAGCCTTAAGAGAAGTGTCAGTTCTGAGACGGGAAGTCTTAGATCTGTGACCTGAACTGGGGAAGACTTCAGAAAAATGAGGAAATCTCCAGAAACCTTAGGCGTAAGATAAAGATTCCTCCAGGCAGAGTTCAAGGTTAAGAGGAGAGCCCTGTGGCATCACAGATAACCGGGTCACAGTTCTTCTAGTATCTCCCCCACTCTGAACCTGGGCTGGGTCTGTGTCTCCCAGAGTCAAGGGAAACAAATGGTTCCATGCTAGAGACAGCCGATCTGGGTTCAGTTCCTCAGGGTCAGTCTTGGGTTGTTTGCACTGCTCAGTGGCCTTAGCTTTGTGTACAGGTTCGGGTGCTGAGCCCAGAGTCTTAAAACCTCTGCCACGAAGTGAGCTCTAGTATTTTAGATGGAAGCCTTTAAAGCGCTCCCACCCGCCAGGCCAGATGGGTGAGCCTGTGTTCTGTAAGCAAGCTGTTGTTGTTGTTGTTTTTATGTAGGGTCCGAGGCCTGGGGGTGAAAAGGTTTGAGATCTAGTCCCTGTCCTTGGGCTGTCTCCCTGGGTGTGGGAGATAGATGTATAAAGGCATATCGACAATCCTATAAGATAAAGGTGGTAGGAGAGGTATGTGAAAAATGCTGGAGTCTTAACTGTCTGAGGGGGAGGGAAAGTCCACAGATGCGGGGCTCAGGGGCCGCCTGGCCTCTGGAATGCAGGCTGCTCCAGATATCCCAGCTCTGGACAATCCCTGATTGTACCCCCTGCTTCGGATGGAAGGAGCTGAGGAATCCAAAGGAGTGAGCCTCAGTGCCTCCCAAGGATTATGATTTCCAGGAACAAAGGCAGTTTATATAAAGCGTACTTTCCCCAAATCTCCCAACCTCTTGTGTCCAGTTCCCTCCTCCCCATCCCCCGCCCCCACCCAGCGGAGCCGATTTCTAAATTAACTTTGTCCTTGTAATCAGCTTAGCTGAGGTTTTATTATTATTATTATTATTTCCCCCTCCTCCTTTCCCAATTCTCCCAGGAACAGCCTGGAGCCCTGCTTGCTCCATTACCCAGCATTGTCAAGCCATGAGGTGCTTTTAACTGCTTCTTCCCATTTGATCGCTTAACTCGGAGGTTATTAAAAGGAAAAGAGCAGAGATAGGCCAGTGGGGACAGAGGAGAGAAGACAGGAGCTGGAGAAGGCATTTTTCCCAGAAGCAGAAACCAAAGGCTAGGTAGGTTGTTAGGTAAAGCTCTGGGAGGAGTTGGGAGTTTCTTCATCTTGATGTCCTGGTCACCAGGACTTCTTTCCTGGACAGTGAGACTCCTGGGTTTTAATCCTAAATCCTGAGCAACTGACTTGCTGCTCTGTGTCCCAGTCCCATTCACGCCCATGCTTCCTGGAAACCAGCCAGCTGGTCTGAACTGTAGGATGGGGTGGGAGGCGCCAGAGGTCCCACATCACCCTCTTTGCCCCTCTCTTCCACACACACTGGAGGCCCAGCTGTGGTGCTGCAGCCCCTTGGCATGCACTGGGCCAGCAGCCTTGTGTATGCTGTCGGATCCTAAGCTGAAAAACCTATCGCCTGGTACACATCTGGGACGTCTCCCCTCACCAGTCAGTGGGTGAAGTGAGAATGCAAACTCATTTTAATGTCAGTGTGAGCCAAATATAATTAGAAAGGAAAATCTGACTTTGCAAAAAAAAAAAAAAAAGATCTAATGCATTGCAAAGCCAAGTTGAAATGACTTCTGGATTATCTGCACTGTTGCTATCCATTTGTGCAGAAAATTGAGAGGGGAGCCTCTAAAGACTGTTTCAAGAGATTTAGTATACACATTGTCTTTGACTTCGTACCAGGGTCATAAGACACAACCTAGTCCCCAGAACTGGGTAACCCCAAGAGTGGCCTGGAACGCCTCTCCTGGACCTCAGAGAGAGTTAGCCTTTTTGCCATGAGAGGCCGCTGCCTGTCACTTATTTGGAGCCTCGGGTTTCTCATCTACAAAATATAGATGATTATACTAACCTCGCAGGGTTGTTGTGGAGATTGAATGAAAAAATATATTGAGCAACAGTATCTGGCACTCAATAAACTGTAGTTATTAATATTGCACAGTGCTTGCTTTTCACACTTCACAGTGCAAGGCAGATCTGAGAAGGAAAACAATAGAATGAGAGATGAACAAATAATAGGCCAAATCCAGCTGAGTCTGTGCTAATGGTACCAAGGAAGGTGACCCGTGATGTGGCTAGTCCCTGAACTCCATCCTTGGCTTTGGAGAGAAGGGTGTGATGGGAAGCACCCTAGTTTAGAATGGGATCTGTGTCCTGGACTTGGAGATTGAATGGCCTTTTACCCTTTGTGAACCTCTATTTCCTCATCTGTAAGTCAGCAATAGCGGTACCCACCTACTTCATTCTAGGTCCTGGAAAAGCACTCAGGACAGTGCATAGTAAATTTGCGCATCATTTTAATTCCTGTCTCTCTAGAAGGCTTCGACTTACTGTTAGAACAGAGATCCTCAAACTTGAACATGTTTACAAAACATCTGGGGATCTCCTTCAGGGCAGATGGGGTAGGCAGGTGGGGGTGGGAGGGTTACATGGGGGTGACGCAGATGCTGCTTACCATTGGTGCTCACTCTGAGGTGTGAGGGGGTGCTTTCCTCTAAGGAAAGAGACCATCAGAGTTCTAATGAAAATCAGGAGAGAATAGAATTCATAACAGAATTTTTTTTTTCAGCCAACTTAGTTGTATAACAGAATCCTGATGGACCATTGACTCAGGAGCTTTGATATGTTTTAGGGAAGAAACATGTGGGACCAGAGAGGGCGCACCCCCAAGACTGATCCATTTGGCCTCCTCCCTGCCACCTCGCAAGCTCCCAGCCCCCCACTCCCTTTCCAACCCCTTCACTCCTGCTGCCAGCTGCAAAGTCGAAAAGCAAGCAGCCCGTGTGTTGGCGGAAACTCATCCACGCCAGTCATTTCCACTCAATTAAAAAAAAATTATAAAAGACCCTCCTAATTCATCTTGATGGGAGATTTGGGGGGAAACATTTTGACAGAGCTTCTAGGCAGGACTATGACCCCATTAGCTTTTGTTTGAAGATGAGGTCTTGGGCAAAATGTTAAGATTTGGGAAGGGAGGTGGGTTGTGGCCTTACCCAGAGGTATGATTTTGAGGGCGCAGCAGGGAGCTGTCTCTGGATAGGCCAGTTCTCACCCTCATGTGGAGCTATGAGTTGCTCAGCGCCCTCTGTGTCTCTGTCTCTGTCTCTCTCTTCCCCTTCTCCATCTGTGAGTTGCCCAGATAATGCAGGAAGATCCATGAACCTGAGAAGAAAATGCTTGCCTGTTGGTCCCCTAAGTTCTGCAAGGAGCTTGCTTTTCACATGTAAGAGTCTTGTCCACTGGGGAGCAGAACCCCACTGATTCTGTTTCGTCCTGTCTTTCCCTGCGGAACATTGACACACATGCACAGCTAGAAGCATCAATCCTCAGGGGTTTCAGGGTAAATAAGGAAGGGGTGAGAGCAATCAGATTGGGCTTCTGGGGACCTAGAAAGAACCTGAGGTCAGAAGTGAAAGTGGTGCAGTAATTCTTAAAGAACCCCCACATCTTTGGATTCTTTAAGCTGCACTAACTGGGATCAACCAGGACATCAGTGTTTGCCCTTTATCTGAAGAAAAAGGAATTTCATTAGTGCTCTCTGCTCACTCACTCTCATATCAGCTACTTCTTGGCAAGCAGGAAGTTCTTTGCATCTCATCTGAACTTTTCCAGCTCCTGCATGGAAACTGTGCTATTAGGCATCTCCAAGTACTCATTATGTCTGGATAACTAACATTTGTCTTCAGTAGGTTCATTTTCTCGGAATTCAGGGCAGAGCTCCTCGTATTAAGAAGCAAGCCCAGAGGCCCTAGGTAAAGCTGCCTCCCAACCCCTTACCCACACGCGTAAACAAGGTTGCCTCTCCTTAGGGTCAGCTTTGCTTTCCAGCAAACCAGCCAAGCTGTTCTCCTACAATGTTTGCCAGCCAGGGTCGGGAGGATGGGGTTCACAGGCCTTGGCTGACTCTCACCATGGCCTTACCTGGCCAGGGTCCCCTTTCTTGTGGCTCAGAGCAGCTGGGGTCTGGAGGTCTCTGGTGTCCTTTCCACCATCTCTAGTGATGGCCTTAGGACTCCTCCTCCTCCTCCTGCCCTGGGGAGGGGCAGACTGAGAGAAGCAGGCGTCTGCTGCTGAAGCCCAGTAGATGAGGGATGCGCCTACCCCACTGTCTGGACTGGATGTAGCCACAGAGCAGGAATGGTTCCCTCTTGGAATCACTGAGGGATCCCTCCAGTCTAGCCTTGCCTGGGTGACATCACTCGAAGTCAGAGTGGACAGAGGAAGGAGAAGACTGGGTGTGCATGGTGGGGTGCTAGCTAACTATAATAGGTGAGATAGGACCCCATCTTCTGAATGTATATACATATACATAAAGGAGAATTTTGAACTCATCCATGCCTTTCTTTGCAGGGAAGAGGGTAGAAAGAGGTACTAGAGCTGGGAGTTGGTAGAGATGGTTCCCTGGGAGGAATGCAGAGAATTTGGGTACTGGGCTGGGCGGGGTGGAAGTGAGAGGTAGAGGAGACCACCCAGCAGAGACTTGGCGGGAGAGGAGTGGGGACGAGGAGGACTTGTGCCCAACCAGGGCTGTGTGGGCTGGAGGCACTGAGAGCTATGAGCCCCAGTGTCACCTTGTCAAGTGTGTCACTGGCCAGCCGTGTGACACACTCCCCAGACGCAAAAGCAACTGGAGGCAGCTGCTGCTCCGTGGAGGACAGGGTAGAAAGCAGGTCCTGCTAGAAAACAGACAGACCAGTGTCTCTGGGGGACGTGGACAGGGTTACGAGTGGGCCGCAGTGTGGAGCCTGCCTGTGGGGCAGCCCGCATGCGTTCAGGGGCAGCGTACCCTTTTTCAAGGGTAGGAGGGTAGGACAACCATGGCCTGGGGTCCTGGAAGCGCAGCCTGTGGCCTGGCACAGGACAATCTGCGCAGGCCGCTCTGCGGCTGTCATCCACCAGCGGAGCCGCAGGCCCTCGTGCTCCGGCTGCCGCCTGCCCCCCAGCCGGGTGTTCCCTGGGCCCCTTCCTCCTGCTGTCCTTCCCTGTCTGTCGGTCTGTCACCCGGCAGGAGTGCAGTGCACCATGCTCCTGAAAGCATTTGGTGCTTGATAATTTGTGGATTATAGCTAACTCTCGATAAAGATTCCCCTAATTGCTTGGCTCACCTCGGGTTCCATCATCAAAGCAAAGCCGTGAGGCCCCCCTCTCGCCCTCCTTTTCTTTTTATTATCTCTTAATTAATCACTCTGGCTTTCACACTTAGCAGATAATTACAGTCTCCTGGGCACGAAGCTCATTTTCATAACCTCCTGCTCCAAGCCTGGCAGTGGAGGGGGTGGGGAGGTAGAGAGCAGAGGGGGAGTGGGCAGAGCCAGGGTGGAGGAAAAGGTGGGGCATGGAGTGCTGAGAGGAGGGAGGAAGAAAGAGGCCTGGGGTGGCAGGGCAGCAGCAGGGACTGGAGAGCGGTCAGCACACGGGAGCAGGACCTGGTGTCCCAGCAGGCTTTGCCAGTGGGCAGGAGGCCCCACCTGCTGACAGTGTACCCCTGAGCTGTGTGCCTCTGGCTCTCTGCTAGGCACGGAATAAGGGGTGCAGAGGAAGACAGTATAGGGGCCGCAGGAGAAGCTGATGCACACTTCCGAGTGCTGGGAAGTGGGGCGGCTGCAGTGGGGAGAGACTGTGACAGGGACAGGCAGTGGCAGGCATGGGACCCAGGCTGGAAGCCTCTCCGCTGCGGAGTGAGCAGGACACACACCCTGGGCCTGGATCCCGTGGAAGGGCATTTGCTGAGCACTTTCATCCTGTGCCTGGTGGGTGTTTCACAGTATGCTCACCAGCTCACTTTAGAGATGAGAAAGCTCTAAAGAGGTGAGAAAACTGTGATGGGGGCAGGGGGAATAATTTGCCCAAGACATCCAAGTCTGGTTGCAAAGGTCTTATTTTTTTGTGATGGTTGTTGTTCGTTTAAATTAAGACATGGTCTCTCTGGGTAGCCTGTGTTGAGCTCCTGGCAGTCCTCCTGCCTCAGCCTCCTGAGTGAAAGATCTTAATCTTAACTATAGATTAAGCCCTGTCCTCATAGGCTCAGAGCACAGGATAGACATGAGGGGAAAGGGAGGAAGAGGATGAGACCTACTTGTCTCTCTCCTCCAGACCCCAGGGGCAAGTGGAAGACACAGAGCTGCCTGATGGGTTTGAGACGCTCAAGAGAGAAACGTTGATCCAGTAAATTAAGACAGAGCTGGACCTGGGCCCTAACCTCTAGCGTGTGTTCTGTGTCTGACCCTCATTTCTTACCTCAGCAAATCTTTGTGGCCTGGGCTTCTTTCTACAGGTCTCAAAGTTACGACTGAGGGGTAACACACGACAGTCATTTCTCCCCTGTGCACTTGGAGTCTTCCTTCATGACCCTAGTGTGCTGGGTTTGGTCTTTAGAATGGAGTAAACCGGTCCCCACTATTTCCTTTGCCATTAACTGGTGGTGAGATCCTGGAATATGACCTGGGTCTCAGTTTCTTCCTCATTGGCAGATGGGAATGTTGCTGACGGTTGGTCTCTGTAAATCAGAGTCCCTGACGCATAATAGGTGCTTAACTAGTGATAGCTGTTGTGACACTAGTGTCACTGTGACCACTGTATGTGGAAGTGGCTAGCCTGTGCCTAGCAGAGGGCATGAAAAGCAAGTTTGCCTCTTAAAAAACCGGCGAGAGGGAGAGGGCCCTTTTGCTCTACTTTTTCTGTAAGAGAGAGGGTACAGAATCTCTACCCTGCGCTGCTTCTGGGACAGCCTAGACCACTCTGTCCCAATGCAGTTTTCCTTTTTCTCTCCACAGATAAGTTCTGTCTTCCGGCTAGGGCTGCCTCCAGTTTACAGCGTGTTGGCACCAGTGCCAGGCAGGGCTGATGTTCCCTTTGCCCACCACGGGCTCCTGTGCCAAAGGGTGAACCACGCCGAGCCTCAAGGGGCTGCTGACTTCTGACTCAGCTTCTGGGTTCCTGGGCACTGCCCTAGGAAAGTCTGTATTCGGCAGGCATAGTAGAAAGAGCCCTGAATTACGGGTCTAAACCCATTTGTGCCCCTAATGCAGTGGCCTCACTCAGTGACCTAGGTCTGTTTTCTTATCATAAAACGAGAAGGTTACTCTTCAAGATTCTTCCTTGCTGCACAGTTTTCCGGCTCATCGCCAACCTGTGGGAGTTCACCAAACGGGTCAGCATTTTCCAAACTGGCCCTCAGATCTCTGATTTATTTTCTGAGCCGTGATTGCGGGCACTGATTTCAGAAGGTCCGAGGGGGAATGCCCCAGGAAAAGCAGCCTTTGCTCAGGAACCTACGTGGAAAACGGCATTTTCAGATCTGAGCTGGATTTGGGGTAAGGCCAGCAGGACTACCCCACACCCCAAACACACACACACGCACACACTCACACACACACACACACTCTCCTGAGGATGATGGCGCAGCCTTCTGGGAAGGTGGGGACCTGACCAAGGGTGTGGGTGCTTGTATGTGCATGTTGATAAGATTTTCCCCCTGAAGAAACATGCTGTGGCTTCACCCTGAACTTTAGCTTTGGTCTATGAAAAGGTTTTGCAGAGTCTTGTGGGAACATAAACATTTGGCAGATTTCTTTCCCTGAAAGCTATTTCTTTTCTTTTGCTGGGAACTTTTGCCAGCAGGATCAAGGCCCCTCCACTTCGCCTTCCTCCCTCCCCTTTGCCTGAGACACCAGCCCCCTCTCTCCTCCTCTCCAAAATAAAAACACAGTTAACTGGTGTGTACTGGGAATCATCTCAGAGCAAACTGGGCCAGAAGAAAGGAGCCAAGCAAACAGATAGCTCTCCCAAGAGGAGAAATTACAAGGGAGGGGAGAGAGAGAGAGAAAATAAGCAAATGGCATCAGTGGTGAAAAGTGAATTCCAGACATTTAAAATTCTTTTGGTTTTAATCATCCCAGAGGCCAACCAGAGCCGAGCTGGGGGGCGGGGGGGCGGTGCGGAGGGAATGAAAACCAGGGCCACCTACTCCCAGCTCACAGGAATCTGACTGTAAAGACCCAGAGTTCTGTTCTGCAGATCTCAGCTTCAGCCCAAACCCTCGCCAAGCCTCCTGCACTGGGCCTAGGAAGGTTTCCTCCTCCAGGGAGCCCTTCCCCACTAACCCTCCCTTTTAACTTATTTTACAGGCTCAGTTTACACTGGGTTTTAAAGCACTGACCTTTCAGTTTTCCAGCCAGATTGCAAGTTCCTTAAGGCCCTGGATTATGTTTTGTTCATAACAAAACACAGCCAACAGACAACATGCCCCAGGCTTTTTCATAAGCTCTGCCACGGGCCTCCTCTGTGAGTGTGGGGAGGAGGGACAGGGACGCTCAAATGGGGCCTCTTTTCCTCATCTGTGGAGTGGGGCCATTAAATCATCTAAGGAGCCTCCAGAGGGAAAGGAGCTGTGCTTTGTGGAGGCCACTGGGGTTTCCTCAAAGACTGCCCGGTGGGAGGAGATGCAGGCATTTCCTGGGGCTTGGGGAGCAGGGCAGGAGTCCCCTTGCCCTTTCTTCAGGGACAGGCTGGACCCAGCAGAGATGTCTTGATGTCTAGGGACACTGGTGGCTAGCAGGGGTGATGGGGCAGGGGTTGCAGCCTTTTGCTTTTCCAGCCAGGGTAGGCGTAAAGTGAGAGAGTGAGTGGGAATCTTGTTAGCTGGGAGAGGGGATAAATGGCCAGCCTCAGAGGGAAGTGGAGTCTGGGGAAGCCGGATGTGAGCATATCCTAGTGGCCTTATACAGAAGCCCCCTTCTCTCCATAGCCTGAGACCCCTCCCCTTGCGCTCAACATCTTTCTTCCTCTGAGCTTCCTCCCCAGTCCTCCCTTACCAGCAAGTTCACTCCCTGTTTTCCTCTGGAAGAAACTCTTCATTCTGCTGCCCACAAGTTGTTTCTCCCACTCTACCACCACCACCACCACCACTTTCCTAAAAACTTTGGTTCTTAGGCTTTTGGACTTGGGTCTGTTGTTTTTTTTAATATAGCACATTTTCCACTTCCTCCCACTACCCACCTCTCCAGGGTAGAGCAGAGTCTATCTTAGGGTAGGAATCGGTGACCTGGATTTCACCACTTCTTGCAAAGCTTCTTCCTGGGCAACTGTTGTTCTTCCAAGAGCTTCAGTCTTTTCGGCTGTAAAATGGAGGGCTTGTTAGATGATGCCACTAGGCCCGAGGCCCGGCAGGATCATACTTTTCAGCTTCTGAGTAAAGGGCAAGTTCTGGCGTTCAGACTGCTGTGTTTCAGTCGAGGACCTGCCACCTCCTACCACTGTGACCTTGTGCTTATTGCTTCACCTCCTCACAGAAGGGTACCGTGGACATGGAGCAGTGACCACAACTGTATCAGATAATTCGTGTAGAATCCGTGGGATGGTGTCTGAGGTGCTTTAAGTATACAGGGTATGTTCTTGTTTAGTTGAACCCATCATTTTATGATGCAGAGTAATGAAAACAACCTTGGATTTATAAGCAGGAGACCTGGATTCAGGTGCCATTTTTTTTTTTTTCCTGATTTTCTTTGTGACTTTGGTCAAGTCCATTTCCCTCAGTAGCATGTAGACTTCATAAAATCCTCTTCTGCCTTCCCTTTCAGTGAGAGTAGTGAATATAAGTTGAAAACTCTTAAAGGATCAGTGCTTAGGAAATGTGTTCAGTGAAAGGTTGAGCATAAAATGCTAATCTGATCAGAGCGATGGAACACACCTCTACTCTGGGAGGCTGAAGCAGGAGGAGCCCAAGTTCTAACCCAACCTTGGTAGTTTAACAGCTTAGTAAGATCCCATCTCAAAAAAAGGGGGGGGGGGCTGAGGAAGAAGCTGAGTGGGAAGGCCCTGAGTTCAGTCTTGAACAAAAATCTAATCTGTGAACAAAGAAATTGGAGCTGAGCGTCAGAATGCCTTGCTGAGGATGGAGACAGCTAACCCTTGTGGGGACTGTCCTCTACATTAGTACGTTTAGTTGCATCCCTAGCTTCTGCCACTAAAAGCTGTCATCCTTCCAAAATTTCCAGATGTGCCCTGGAAAGTGAAATTGCTATGCCTGAAAGCCACTGAGCTAACCAGAGGAAAAGGTGGAACTGAAAATAAGTCTTCGGATGTTCCAGTCATCCGATTTTCTAAAATGCCAAATCGTTTTTGTTTGTTTGTTTGTTTGTTTGTTTGTTTGTTTTGGTGTACTGAGGATCAAACCCAGCTGTGTATGTATATATGTTTGAGTCAGGGTTTCAACAACTTGCTAAATTGCCCAGACTGGGCTTGAACTTAAACTTTTTACTTCAGCCTCCCAGAGTGCTGGAATTGCAGGCATGCACCACCACATCCAGCTTTTTCTTTTCTTTTGGTACTGAGAATCGAACTCACATCCAGCTTTTTCTTTTTTTCTTTTGGTACTGAGAATTGAACTCAGGACCTTATGTTTGTCAGGCAGGCCCTGTGCCACTGAACTATAACCCCAGGCCCCACATCCGTCTCTTTACCTAGTTATTTAAACTTGACCCATATCTGGTAAAATTCAGAGGTTACTATGAATTTAGATAGAATTATTTTGAGGTGGAACTATTTTGTTCTCCAGCCTGTTTTAGAATGACAAGGTTTCCTACAAATGACTCAAGTTTATCTTTCTTTATGGCAGAGTAGTACTTCGTTGTGTGTGTAAATACTACATTTTCTTTGTCCATTCATCTGTTAATGGACATATAGGCTTATTCCAAATTTAGCTATTAATGAATTGTGCAGTTACAAACATGGGTGTGCGTGTTTCATTGTAATATAATCTGTTTAACTGTTTCAGGAAGTTATCTAAAAGGTGAATAGCTGGGTCAAATGGAATTTCTAATTTTGGTTTTTTGAGGAATCTCAATGTTGATTTCCTTAGTACTGCACCTTGAGACCATAATGTTAAGTGAAATGAAATCAGACACCCACGCTTAAATATAGTGTAGTTTCTCGTATGTGAGAAACTCAAATTACAAATAAAGAGCAAAATAAAAGATAGGTAATAGAAATTAGGGAGATAGACTATGTACTTTCTCAAATGAGAAAGAAGTCAAAAGGTGGAGGGAGGGGAAGGAAAGGGGATAAAAAAAGGAATTAAGATGAGTTGTATACATGTGTCAGCTCCATTCAAGGAACATAAACATGTACTGAAAATGTGCATTAATTTTAAAAATGATGCAGTTTTCCCATAAGCCATGACTTACCCGTCTATCCAAGGTTTGGGCTTGGAAAGAAGGTGGCAAAGAGAGTCACCTGGATGATCCGCTAGGTGGGGTGGATGGAGGCTCTCACTTCCTCTGGGAACAGTTCAAGTTTGGGATGAGGATTGCTGGAAGATCCAGCAAGTCTGCTGCAGGCTGATAAAAGCCAAGTCCTCGTGATGCCACCGAGGACAGCGTTCTGTCCCAAGTGCCTGCTGCTCCTCCTGTCTTCTCACGCACACCTCCTATCCTGCAGCAGCTGCTTGGACTTCTCTGCTGAGGGGCCTAGGGCACCTTCAAATACAGATTTAACTCGTCTTCTGACTATTACAAACAAAAGCCAGGACCTAGAGACTGAGTGACTCACTGCCCCAGAGAGGGACGAGAACTGGAAGTTCCACAGTAGCCCCCTCGCTCAGCCCCCCTTGCACACTGGAAAAAGACTTCCCCCAAGGCTCTCCTCGGCTCCCCTTGCCTCCCCCCAGTGCTTGAGTCAGAAAACCCTTTCTCAGGGCGGGGTGGGGGTGACACAAGGGACTGCTGTCCATTAATCTCTGGGAGATTTGAGGCGCAGAGAGGACGGGGGTGATCTCCAGAGAATACAGGATAACGCCATTCCTGGGGTTGTCAGCAGATCCCCCACCTTCCCTAGATAGGCTCTTCCTTCCCTTTCAACCTCTGCCCCCATCCCTCCTGAGGACCCCCTCTTGCTGTCATGGTAACCAGGGGATTAGGACCGGCTTGGAAGGCCCAGAGATATGGGAGAGGGTTTAGAGAGGAGGCAGGTGGAGGGAAGAAATGAGAGGAGGTGATGATAAGGAAACAGCTGGGTGGGGGAAGAGGAGACCAGAGAGGAAGGTGAAAGGAAGGGGGAGATGAGAGAGAAATCTCATCCTGGTAAGAGAGAAAAGGGAGGGAGAGGAGAAGAGGGGGGAGAGAGAGAGAGACCTCAACTTTTATTTAAAATCAGAGAGCAGTTGTATGCCTGGAGTTGTTGCTATGGCAACGGCAAAGAAAAGGAGATAGAGAGCTTGTGAAGCCGTGAAAACCCAATAGGGGTAAATGTTTAAAGCCAGGAACAAAAACCATTCAGAGATAATTAAGTAACAGGCTGCAGGTTCCACACTCCTGCCCATTGTCAGGGGACTGGGCCTGAGGTTCCGGCCCGTTTCTATCTCTGCCTTCTCCCACCCTTTACTCCTTTCCCTCACTCAAGACTGAGGATTTCAAAGAAGCAGCTGGGGACCCCAGCCCTCCCCCTCATCCTGCCTTCAGTGGGGACTGCCCTCCTCACTCCAGCCCCAACTCCTCAGACTAAGGTTGGACAAGTTTGCTCACCCTCACTATTAGAAAAATCTGGTATTTGTAGAGGGGAGAGTGACTTTGGCCAGATAAACAGAAGATCTTGTGGACACTGAGTCCTCGATGGTTGTGGAGCCATGACTGTGCTGGCTGTTCTCCAGGGTCAAGGTGCAGCTGCCCCTGGGTGCACTGAGGAGATGTCTGGTCCTCCAAAGGGGAGGGGCCTTCTGGTCTGGTGCTGTGTTGGGGGCTACTTAACTGTGTTGAGTGCCACCTCTGATTCCTCTGTGAATGCTTCTAAGGATTTTTTCCAGGCTAATCTTCTCAAACCTCAATATGGCCAAAAGCTAAGCTGGTATTTTAGGGGTTAGGTATACTCTGCAGATTTTTTTTTTTTAATGCCAAAGTACTTTTTTCTTTTTAAAATTATTCTCACTCAGGCATCTAACTCCCACCCCAGACATCCCAATAGCTAGCCAGCCCCTTACATCACCTCCTCAGGGAAATAATCTTTTTTGAGTGCACCTCCCTCTACCTTGAGATGCCTCCCGAGACATCGTGAATATCAGAGGGGGTTGTGATGTCCTTTCCCCCTCTCATCTCAGGATGTAGCTCTGAGCTGGGGGCTAAAACAGCTAAGTTGGAAGAGTCCTGTTTTATGTCTGCAGCTTTCCCTCCCGTGGTTATCACCCATCTCCAGTCCTTTCCTGCAGATTCTCTGTTTTAGCCGCAGACTGAGCCAGACAGGCAGATACTTTCGAACTGAGACCAAATGGTTTTGACTGCTTCAGGAATTGCTTTTACTGAGCTGAGCATTTGGCATGGTGCCACCAGCCTGCCTTGAGGAATGTTCTAAGAAGCCCTCTGAAACTCCTCATGGTGTTTATGGTAGGGATTATTGTCTAGGATAAAGTTCAGAACATCACGGTGTCCTTTTAGGAGGAGCCACTGGTGTAAGTTCTGTGGTGGTACTTTTCCTAAGTCATCAGTTTGTTTTTATTTTATAGATTCCGTAAATTGTGACATGAATTTTGAATTTTTTGTTTTTTGCATTGGCTGCTCGGAAACTCAAGGATGAACCTTGTGGTTCACCTCTGATGCAGCATTTGGAATCTTACAGCCTATATTTAGTATATTAACTTTACTCACAACTATCTCACTGTATTTCTTCTTCCTTAATCTCTTTCTCTGGTTTCCTACCATCTCTACCCAAGGTTTAGCTTCTTCTTTTAATTTATTTTCTGTATCATTGACCAAATACATTTTTATCATTGCCCATATACATTGCTTCAAGTCTTTCATGGAACAAGTGAAGCAATTAAATGAGTTAAGTTATGTAAAACATACTTCACAGTGCCTGGCAAATAGTAAGACAGCAATGAAAATGTCAGCTGCTATTTTAAGTAAACGAATAGTATGAATGGTCTCTAATCTTCCTTCAGAAGCCCTGTAAGGATGGTCCAGAGGCTGCAGAGATCTGTCCAGATTAAAGGCCGTCTGTCAATGTAGATAACACCCGGTTGACCCAGTCCAAGGGGAAGTTTCTCATGGATAACACTTGGCTTCTGATTTTTTTTAACCTCTTTTTTTTCAAACTTTGGAATCCATCATGGTGATAATAATAATGATAATAATCAGATTTGCCTTGCTTATTAGAGTTGACTTGGACTGCTATTTAAATGAGTTTCTAATTCCCTGCTCACACCAAGACTGACAACCGAAACATTCTGGGTGGCAAAGGGACTCAGCCTGCCTGGGATTAAGATTTTTCCATGGACAATGTCCAAAGTGAGGGACCTGTGTGTGAGTAATTGCAAGTTGACAGCATTTCCTTAGATCAGTTTTACCTAGCCAAACGAGGGACAGAATAACCCTAGGGAAGACAGAAGGAGAATAAGACAAGTGTGGCTGCTGTTTCCCGGCCTTGCACAAATCATCCTAACTCAGGTGAGGTTGACCCTGGGGTCTTTGTTTCTTTGTCATTGGCTGGTTTCCAACCAACCTTTCATTTTCTCCTGGGAGAAAACAAAAAGGAAAAATAACCGTGGCAGCCTTGTTTTCTTAAGGCCTACATTCACTATATGCTCGATTTTTTTAGTGTGTGTATGCTATGGATGTACCTAGCCCCTGCAAGCTGCTCTTACTGCTCAGAGTGAGATTCCAGTTATTTCTTACCTCTAGTTAAGTAAGACATACACAACCCAGATAATAGGCGTCTCTTCTATGTTCTTCGCTCAAGGTCTTTGCAACTCTCTCTCATTTTCTATTATCTTTTCCCTCCCTCCTTCCCTCCCTTTCTCCTTCTCCTTCTCCTTCTCCTTCTCCTTCTCCTTCTCCTTCTCCTTCTCCTTCTCCTTCTCCTTCTCCTTCTCCTTCTCCTTCCTTCCTTCCTTCCATTCATTTATCCTTTGCAGTGCTTGGGAGGGAACCCTAAACCAGTATTCTTAACACTCAGCTGCACACCAGCCCTCTCTTTCCCTTTCAGAAGCCTCATTTTCCTTTTCACCTTCTCAAGGTCTTTCTTCAGTTTTTGTCTACTAAAATAAAATTTTGAAAATGAAATTTCTTTCTAGCATTTTAGGAAAAAAAAAAAAAAAGCCTTCCCCAATTACTTACAAGGGAAAGAAAAAAAAAAAAGCCCTCCCAAGCTCTCAGTTCTTTTCCTTAGAAGACAAAAGATCCTTCAGAATTAGAGAGAAAGGGGGGAAGAAGTGGGGGGAAGATACCAGTTAAAAATCTTCGTCAGGGTCAAAAACCTGACAGAAAAGCTTTGTTTAAAGGGAATGTGAAGGGGGGAGGAGGAAATTGGCAACTCTCAACCTCAGAAGACAAATATCTTGAGAGTTGAAGGAAATCTGGAGATAGTGAACATCTCCATTGAAGTCAGGGAAGAGCTTTGATTTCCTTTTTAACCAGAGCCTTGTCCTTCTGAGTCTGGTAAAATGTGCTGAGAGGAAGGACTGGGGGCGAGAAGGAAGGGGAAGCAGGAAGCTGCCATTTTAGTTTCACCCTGGGTCAGAATTGCCAAGAGTGAATGACTGAGAGGAAGCCTGCAAGGAAGGCGTAGGCTTGCTGGTCCTCCCAGCCGTCCCAGCGTACTGGTGAGGAAGGGATGAGCAGAGAGTGTGTGAAACTGAGTTATGAGAGGCTGGCGAGCCTGAGGGATCAGTGGGCAGCGTGGCCATAGACCTGGAGTGCTGAGTCAGGGGCCACCTGGCAATGGAGTGTGAGGGAGTGTGTGATATGAGCACAGAGGAGAGGTGCCAGAGAGCTGGGTTCCAACTGCTTGACCTCTCTGGGACTTTGTGCAGACCAGAGTCAGGTATGTCCCTTGATAGAGGGGAAAGAGAAAACCAGAGGTAGCATGGGACAAGTTGAAGGGTGTGAAGAATGGGACAACTGGATAAGAAATCAAACACAAAAACTGCACAGCTGGACAGCAGGGAGCCCTGGAGGACAGAGGTCAAGGGCGTGGGGGGCGGTGTTCCTCTCAAGGCCATACAGATGCTGCCTTCCCAGGGGACCACGCTGATGGCGCAGCTGGACTGGCTTTAGAACAAGTTGTGGCAAGTGTTTAAATCCCAGATTGCTTTTGCCCCAGCACCTGGTATCCAGCCATCGATTGATGGGTCATGTGAGAATATGAACCAATTTTAATATTAGCCTGAACAAAACGTAATTAGAAAGAGAAATTTGCTTCTGCTGTTGTGGCTGCTGCAGCAAAGAAGTTACATAAGGGTCATTTAGCCAGCTTAGGAGCATCTTCCCATTCCTATTCCCATGTCTGTCCCTTGAACCAAACAAGTACAGGCCCAGAGGATCTGGTCCTTGGTCGGAATGGCCTCCCAACCTGGGCACGAATCAAAGATGTCAGTACACAGTGAACCTCTAGGCAAAGGGAAAACGAAAAAGAAGGGGCAAAAGAGCAAAGAACAAACAGCAGACTGAAGGGAGAAGGGATAAAGAACAGAGACATAGCTTGCCTCCAGAGTGCTGGAGGAGGGCAGGAAGTGGGGAAAAAGGCATTGAATTATCCTTAGATAACTGCAGAAGGACGAGATGGATTCAGGGAGGAATGAACTCGGAGCATGTCCTATATTATTATTATTACACTCTCAGGCAGGCAGGCAAAGGAGCGTTTTGGCAGAGTTTCTTTGGGTGACTGGGAGGAGGCCGGGGGAGGTGGCGGCAATCGGGGCGACCTTGTAGGGTGACGTTCGTGCTCAATGCGAAAGCCGCAGACACATCCAGGCATCCAGGCTGAGCTCCAAGCTGCCCCCCTCGACCCAGCTGTACACTCAGGGCACTTAACTTGGGTGGAGGGAGGGAGGCAGGAGTGGAAACTCCAGGCCTAATTGCTAGGTCTTTCTCAGCTCTTCCAGGGAACTCAGAGCAGGAAATTCCTCAAATTCCAGGCTTGTAGGATCATTGCCCAGCGTTAACCGCAGAGCTAGGGAAAGAGGCCGGGAGGCAGAGGGAGCTGCCTTCTCTCCATCTTTTTCCCCTTCGGTTTTAAAACAGCAGCAAATTGGAAGGGTTTGGAGGGGTCGCTGTCTTAAGAGACAGGCCCCAAACACAACAGTCACCCTGTAGAGAAAGTCCCAGGTTGGGAATCCCAGGGAAACTAGTCCTGAGTTAAGTTTGAGGGTGAAAGTAGACTGCTGTAGACAGGACAGGAATGTTTTCCCCAAGCTGAATTTTTTTTTTTTTTTTTAGCTCTCAGGGATGGTGGGTGGAAAGAAACTTGTTTCAAGAGAACTTAGGCAAGAACTGTCTTGCAGAGAGCCAAGCAGGGTGCACATCACAAGGGACGTTGGGATTGACAACATTTGCTTTTGCTCTGAGGGAGCAAACCAAGAGGGTCTTCTTTTCTGGAGTTCTCATCCTAGCATACCAGGTTGGGGTACCTTTCCACACACCATCTCACTGTTCCCTGGGCAGCCCAACTTACTTTTTTTTTTTTTTTTTTTTTTTTTTTTTTTTTTGCAGCACTGGGGATTGAACTCACAACCTTGCGCTTGCCAGGGCAGGCGCTTAAGCCGCTGAGCCAAGCTCCCCAGCCCTGGTTTTTTGAGGCAGGGTCGCACTATGTAGCTCAGGCCGGCCTTGCGCTCGCGTCGTAGCCCAGGCCGGCCTCGAACTCACAACGCTCCACCTACCTCAGCCTCCCGAGTGCTGGGATTAAAGGGGTGCGCCACCACGCCCAGCTCCAACTTACTTTCCTTCTCTCTTTTTCTTTTTCTTTCTTTCTTTCTTTCTTTCTTTTTTTCTTTCTTTCTTTCTTCCTTTCTTTCTTTCTTTTTCTTTCTGTAGTACTGGGGATTAAACTCAGGGCTTTGACACTGAGGTGCATCCCTAGAGCTTTTTTTTATTATTATTATTATTTTTTTTTTTTTTTTTTTAATTTTGAGACAAGTTCTCACTAAGTCACTAAGCTGCCCAGTCTGGACTCAGACTTCCCATTGGACCCTTTCCTGTCAACCTGTTGGAATACTGGGATTACAGGCTTTTGCCACCTCACCCGACCTCTGTTTGGATTTACCTTCCAGGTGCACCGCATAGGCCACCCTCTTCAGGCAATCTTCCCAGCTTCCCCAAAGATCAGTCGTTTCCTTCCTTTGGGTTTCCATAGTGAATTGCTTGTACTCGTACAGACTCTGTCTTAATCGTAGTCTGTTGTTTACCACCACCTCCTGCATGAGACTGTAGTGCTCCTTAGAATGGGTACCAAGATTCCTTTTTGTATTTGTAGCTTCCTTCTCTTGCCTCTGCTCCCAGCACACACAAGAATGACTGCCACACACTTCAGGCCACCCCCTCCCCCCAAAGCTGCTTGTCAAGTGAATCTTTTTTGGGAATGGATTATCACTCTGTAAGTTCCTATAATGAACGTTTAATTTAAAGTCTGGTTCTTCTTCCAGCTCAGCTCCTCTCATACTATCATCACTTAATATGAGCTCAGAGAAGGCAAGCACTTTTTTTTTTCTCTAATATTATCTTCTGTAGAACATAATTAAGTGTTGGTAAAAATTCATTATTGTGCTTTCTAATGCCAGAAAGAAATGACTTTTACATTATCCACACCGCTGCCCTTCCACAGTGGTGTGGTTAACCGAGATGTGAACATCGTCATGATAACTGATGATGGAACCACCCTGAAGGGCATTTGATTTGTTGGATCTGAGGGGGAAGAAGCAGTGGCCCCCGTCCTCTCTGATGCTTTTTTCTCAGTTGCTAAATGCCTTGGACTTTGCACAGAGCACTTAGAGCTTGGGGCTCCACCCTTGGCAGCAGCCTAGAAGTGGCCAGTGTGGGCTGGCCCTAAGCAGGATCTCAACCCAGACCTCAAACTTTCAGTCAAAAATGGTGATCGCAGGGCCCTTCAACTCTTTCTTGGGACAAGACTATGAAATCTCTCCTGTTCTTCAGGCTTGTGTCTCCTGGGTGACTGGGACAGCAGAGTTTGGCTAGCTGGGTGATGCCAACAGGAGCCCTTGGTGTGCCTGATCCAGTCAGCTGGTAGAAACATCATCACCTGTTATGGAAAGAACCCTCTCTGAGGCACCACCCACATCTGTGTTTCCTTCCTGACTCTTCTGTAGATGAGCTGTGTGACTTTGAACAAGTTACCTAACCTTGCTGGGCTTTGGTAACTCCTAGCAGGTTGAAGTTAGGCTAGGCAGAGGCTCATTATACCAATAACATTTGTTTGCTTGGTAATGGGAATCGAACTCAGGACCTTGTGCTTGCTAGGCAGGCACTGTGCAGCTGAGCTATGTCCCCTATACCAGTAACTTTTTTAAGTGAGGTTAATTGAGTTTGAAAAGAGAGGTGCAGATACATGATACTTGTCTGAATATATTTCTATATAGTACGCTACAGGATATATATAAAACATATAGATAAGCCAGATGGAGTGGCACTCACTTGTAATCTCAGCATTCTGGGAGGCTGAGGCATGGGGATCACAAGGTCCAGTCTGGCCTGCACAATTTAAGCAACTTAGGGAGTCCCTGCCTCAAAATAAAAAATAAAAGATCTGGGGATATAGCTGAAGGTCTTGGACTCAATAGCCAGTACTGCTTTAAAAAAATATGCATATGTGTATGTATATGTATATGCATATGAATATGTATATATTTTTAGTCCTCTTCCCATTCCCAGAGAAAACTGGGAGCCCCCTTTTGTGGGCGTGGCAACTGCGGTAGGCTTTATGCTAGGGGTTTTCCTTAGCCCCTTCTTGTCTGCTTGTAGGTCCCAGAGGTAAATTATGCCTATTGTTCCTGGGATATATATAAGCAGCTGTGGATAAATATAATGCCACCCGAGGCGTTAAATCCAGAAGGGACAGGAAATAGTACCGGGTGTGGTGTGGATGGTGCCAGTTTGGCCAGGCTTCCATAAAGAGGTCAGCCTGCAGCAGGGTTTAGGAGGAGGGAACAGGGCTTGGGTGGCAAGGGAAGAAGAAATCCACACCAGGTGCGTGGGTGGGTCTGGTTGGGGTGTGGGGCGTGGTGGGGAGCTATTAAAGCCTTGTGCACCTGGATTCTTAGTGTGCTGCTTTTGTGAGTTCTTGAGAAGTAGGTCAACGTAATGAAGTTTGAGAGGCTGCATTCCAATTTCTGGGCACATGGAAGTGAGGCAAGCAGGAAGCAAGGAGGATTATGAAGGGCCATTATCATCCAAATGAGGTGGTCAGTTGGAGTGTGAGGGGTGTGGAGTACATTATAAATATCTGGAGGAAGGGAGCTTCAGAAATCTGTCCCTGCAAGGACTTAATTTGTGCTGTGCACCTTCCTCATTCTGGGGTGTCAGTTCTGGAAGGGGCTTTAGAGGTGATTTGGTCTTTTAATTAGGAAATAGAAGACCAGAGAAGAGATGCCACCTGCCTAGGCCATGCTGCTGACTCCCAACCCAGTGCTCTTTCTGCTGCAGGTAAAGGCAACCCACAGTCTTTGAGCTCAGTTTCCCTATTGACTTTGCGTATAATGCCCAGTGGGCTCCACCAAGTAGAGTAACTTTAAAGTACCCCAGAAACCCTACTAGCGATGCATTGCCGCCTATATATAGGAAAGTCAGGGCTTTCCCTGATCCTTTCAGTTGCCAAAATCCCAGGCCCTGTGGCTAAATCCCCCAGACAGCCTCCTGAAGAGATTGCACAATAACTTAATTGCAAGGGCACTGGGAGAAGGTCCAAGTGTTCAGGCTGGTACCACTGGGATAGCTGTCCTCCACCCGTCCATATCTGTATTGCTTTGGCCGGTGTGAGGAGGTCTGCCTGCCTGCTCCTAAAGCACCATGGACCCAGCCCATTTCCAGCCTGCTTCTTCCTGGGGCCTTTTACTTGTACATGTTCAGTGCGGGTGCCAGTGAGGAGAGATCTTGCATTAAACCCAGGAGGAGAAGTGGGGAGCCAGTAGCCACCATCTTGAATGATGTTAAGGTCTGCGAGTGTCTTCTAAAGTTCTTTCTAGAACCATGTGTGGCTCTCTTTTCTGCCCAAGTTGCACAAGTTTGGTCTGCAGCTGTGAAATGGGCCACCCATAAGGAAAGTTTCTGTCTGGAAAGTTTTACCTCTCTTTCTCCCCTTTGGTCTTAGAAATGCAACGATGATGACAACAACTACAACAACAACAACAACAACAACAACAAAGCACAAATTGTGTCTGCAGTTTGCTCCTTCCAGTTCCCCTGTAGTCCTTTGGGAGTGAGGTGGAAGAAATGATGGAAGAGACAGGCTCCCCATGCACTGGGCTGGACTTTATTATCCTGTCTCCAAAGAAGTCCCCTCACACTCTTGTTGATGGGAAAGGCTCCATAGTTTTTGACGGTGAAGAGTATGTTTTCATTTCAGTTAGTTGCAATTTAGCAAGGCTTTATGGAGTGCCAGGCACTGTTAGGTGCTCGGGAAATGGATGAATGCAATATGGTTTCTTGCCTTCGAGGATCTAATAGTTAAGTAAGTTTTTATTTAAGACAACACTTGTCTCACATATAGCAAAGAGACTCACTACAAGGAGAAGTACTTTGGGACAGAGAACAAGAGGCATGATAATGGAAATCCCCTGATGTCCAGACAGAATGATCAATTCTCTGTTCTCTGACTGGCAAATAGTTTGGTATGATGAAAAGTGCACAGGAAGAATTAAGAGACTTGGGTGTGTTCTCCCAGCTTTGCCATTAATACTTAATGTGCACAGGGTAAACCGTTTAACTGCTCCGGCATTCTGACTCTTAAATGGAGGTTAGATTGGGTTTTTAGATCTCCCCTTAGCTTTAAGGTAATTAGAAAGAAATATTGTCATACTTGCAAAGACGGTGAAGTCTGATATCATGCAGAGATGGAGATAGGAAATAAAGGAAGGGGATAGAGACCCAGGGGTTGGCATTGTGAATGGGTGTAGCTGGATCAAGTGGACCAGGTAGGGAGGCCTTCAGCTCCAGCTGTGGAAGAGCATACCTGAGAGCATACGTTTCCAGAGGAGAGCTGGGATCAGGGTCCAGCTAATGGGGATACAGATGATCTCCCTACAGCAGACCTACTCCCACTCCAGTGCCACAAGGCCACCACCCTGACCTCAGAGCCAAATGCAGCTCACCACCAGCTGCAGTTTTAGACGAAGGGGGAATGGTGTGGCAAAACCAAAGGGAGTAACTCGTTTGTGGTTGGAATTTCTTACCCTAAACTGCGGAAACTGAACCCAAAAAAAGAGGTCCTCCCTTCTGATTTCTGCTGCAACAGCTGTGGGCAGCACAGATGTTGCGGGCAGGTGTCACCTAGGTGACCCAGCGTGAATCCTACACATGCCTATGCTGCTACCTCCACAATCCAGTGTCTTCTTCTTGTCCCTGAGGGTCTGACCCCACCAACCGCTGTCTGTCCCGAGTTTTCATGGTCAGGACTAATAACTAGCAGGGTACTCAGGCTGAGCAAAGTCAGATGCGTTCTCCCCACATTGTCTCCTCCCACCAGGAGAGGGAAAGAATGTACACAAATACTTCCTCCAGTGTGGGGGAGATGGGAGAGAGGAGGAGAGTAAGAGTGGGAATCAAGAGAACAGAGTAGGAAAATAGAATAAGGAAAAGGAGACAAGGACAAAGAAAAGGGGGCGAAAATAAATGGAGAAGCCAGAAGTAGCACAGGGGCAGGGCAGCTCAGAGACAGAGCAAAAAAAGGCAGAGAGAGAGAGAAACAGAGCAGGAAGGGGTTGACTCCAAAAGGTGGTCTGGGGAGAAAGGAGGCAGGGAAAAATAAGCGAGAGAGGAGAGAGAAAAAACAGCAAGATGGGCAAGGGAACCCTGCAGCCAGCAGTGCAGCACAACAGAAAAGGAGAGGCCAAGAGGGTGAGAGATGGGAGAGGGGACTGGGAGCAAAGGAGATGGAGAGGAGAGGGCAGGCAGACTGGCAGAGGAGACATGCATGGCTGGTTTAATGAGCCACTCTGCTCTCCCACTCCCCAGGAGAGTCAGCTGCTAATTATGCTTCCAGCCTCCCAAGTGGGATGAGGTTAGGAGGGCTGAAGAGATGCCCTGGCCAGGCAGAGGGGCAGAGGGCTGTGGGGTGGGAGCAGGTAGGAGAGTTGAGCTGGCAGGATGGCAGATGGGACTCCTGTCCCGCCGCCCCCGGGCTGCTCTGAGGCTGCAGGCAACCCCAGAGGTGGAAAGGACACACCTTTTTTTTTTTACTTGATTGCTCTGACACTGCTCTCCTCTTGGATAGATGGTAAGAAAGCCAGAGGTGAGAAGCCAGGAAGAGAGGAAGGAATTGCATTATGGCTTTCTTCACCCTGCGTCTCTGTGGGACCTCTTCCCCCTGCCCAGGATCTGTCCTCCACATAACAGGGGAACCAAAAGCAAACTTGGGCCTGGTGAAACTCCAGCCTCAGGCCCATCTAACTCTCTCCCTGCTCCTCTCCTACTGGAACAAGAAGCTAGGTTTGATAGTTCTTCATCCTTAATTGCTTGTCTGGCCTCTCTGATTGATCCCTATAGCTTCCAAGGAGTGTAGCCAGGTGAATGGTAGACAACTACTATCCCATGACAGGCTTATGAGCTAATTGCAGCTCATGAGAGTTGAGGAACAGCATACTTAGAGAAATACGAGGGAATCAGACACTGGGTGTAGAAAAAGCATGGATGTTGAAGTCATATAGTTGGTGATATCACTTAATAGGTTTTAGATAAACTTGTGAAAATGTTTCTTTATTTATCCAAGGAGAGACGCACTGATTGCCCCCACTTCACAGAAGAAGAGTGTGGCACAGAGAAGTTAAGTCACATATCCAAAGTCTGATAGCTAAAATGTGACAGAATGGGTGGGATTAGAGTCTGAGACTATGCACTTAACCCACACTTCACATTTTTTCCTGGAAATAGGGAAAATATAGCTGAGCACTTGGGTGTGGGGAGAATTAGATCAGCCAAAAACCCTTGGCACATAGTGGGTCCTCAATATGTTTACGTCCTCTCAGAGCAAAGCAGTAGACGCTAAATTGCCCCACAAGTAGCATAACCAGAAAGCTCAGAGCAAGGACGGATAGCTTCTTACTAGGGTGTCTGGAGAAGGTTTGACCTTCAGGGAGAATTCATAGGATTTCAGTCTTAGGGATAGGATAGGGGCAGCCCCAGGGAAGGAATGATAATCTGGAGACCACTTCAAAAAAGACTAGCACTTCTGCCTCCCTACTGTATTCCCATGTGGGTTTCACTAATGCTATTTCTGTTACTCCTCCTCCCTTCCATTACTGCCAAGTCCCTAAGAGAGAACCTGCTCACTTCTGCCTCCAGGCCGGGAACATTCTAAGTAGACAGCCCCGTCTCTCTCCACCATGGACTCTTGTCATCTCCTGCAAAACCACCTGCTCGCTCTTATCTCAAGCCTGCTCAGTGACTCCTAGTGCAGAGCTGTCAGGATGTACTCTTAATGGTAATTTGCACTAGTTAGTCTGTTACTTAACTCCCTCTAATGCCAGGGTGTGTATGGCTGTGCAGTGTGTGGTGTGTCCCATCCAGAAATGCCAGTGATATATTCATGCAATTTCAGTGAGATTTGGGGATAGTTTGGGTTATTCCTTTCTTCTTTAGTGTTCCCAAAGCTGGGTGCAAATCTGACTTTTAATTGTAGCTAGCAAGCCAGGCGTGGTGGTGCACACCTTTAATCCTAGCACACGGGAGGCTGAGGTAGGGGGAGTGTTGTGAGCTTGAGGCCAGCTTGGGCTACAACGCGAGCGCAAGGCCAGCCTGAGCTATATAATGTGACCTTGACTCTAAAGACTAGGGCTGGGAGTTTGGCTCAGCAGCTTAAGTGCCTGTCTGGCAGGTGTGAGGCTGTGAGTTCAATCCCCGGTGCCACAAAAAAAAAAAAAAAAAAAAAAAAAAATTGTAATTAGCAGCTTTTGCAAGGAGTATTTACCCTATTTGCTGATGATATGCGAGGCATCATGCAAAGCACAGTGGCTACAGGGAGCAAAACAGTTTCTGTCACTGAGGAGGAAAGACCAGGAAGCATTTTCCTGGTGTGAAGTCTTGGGATACTACAGTATCTTAAGGGTTTGCTCAGTTATTTTTCAAATTTACTTCTCCTATAAAAGATTTGTGTGTGTGTGTGTGTGTGTGTGTGTGCGTATGGTACTGGGAATTAAACTCAGGCCCTTGTGCTAAATAAATACTGTACTAATGAGCTACAGTCCCTGTCTATATTTCTTTCCCTTTTAAAATGAGTGACTGATACGTACCACTTTGTATTTACTAAGGATTTCACAGGCCCTTTGTTTAATTTTTGCTATAGTCCCATAAATACCTATTATCTCTATTTTATAGATGGGCAAACTAATAACTGAGACAGATTCTCTTGCTCTGGATCTAGGATGCAAAGCCTGACCTTTCTCTGGATATTAGTGTGTATTCCACACTGTGCAGCACTGTCTGGTGCAAATTACCCTACCTGGAGGCCTCGTTTCCCTTTAAGTTGGAATACCTGACCTTTATCTTTGTGGTCATCTGCTCCAAGTTTTATTAAGCACATAATTACGTCTGGCTCTGTGTGGATGTAGTATGAAGAGATACCTATGGCCCAGCCCCTGCCCCCTGGGGGCTATAGTTATGCCAGAGTTATGGACATGGGTAAACCTGTGCAGGGCATGCAGGCAGCAGGAGGAAAACAATAGCCTAAATGTAAATTGACAGCAAAGTATTTACAAGACTGTGCAAGGTACATGCACTTTAGAGGTGGGACAGAATGAGCAACGCTTGCCAAGTAGCCTGGGCAGATCTGCATAGTGCCAGACCACAAGAACACATTTTTGATAGCCATTCTAATTCTTTCTCCTTCTTGCTGTGACAAAAGCATATGAGTGTGCCGGTGTGCGTGCATGTGTCTGTTTTAATATTTTTCTGCAGACAACCAGTGCACAACTGGTCATAAGGCAAGCAGTTATGGGAGTCCTATATTTAGATAATGAGAGGGAAACTTTTAGACCTCCTGTAGCAATATAGTGAAATTTATTCTCCTCCAATATGCATCAAGTTTATCTCTTAACACTGAGCTTTTATGAGATAGAATGAGTACCTGTAATATAGGAGAGAAGGCACCAAATAGCAACTCTGAAATCAGAGAAATGCGAATTTTAATCCTAGACCTAATATTTAGTCAGACTTATGACATTGGGTGAATTATCTGAGCTTGCTGAGTCTCAGTTGCCTCATATGCAATTGAGAAAATTATCTCTACTGTGCAGGGCTTTTCAGAGAATTAAGTGAGATTGTATATGTAAAGCACTCTATAACCAGATGGCTTAATGTATTTTTGTTAAATTTTTAATTTTATACTTTTAAGAGGTAATGCACGTGGTACAAAATTCAAAAAGTGCAGAAGAGTGGACAGTGAAAATAGCTCTCTATCACTGCTGTCCTCTAACCACTATTTTTCTTCTCTTTATGTATTTGAATTCTTCCAAAATCCCTGTATACTAAGCAGGGCAGGGTTTATGGTCTTTGAAGCCCAGAGAGTTTAAACAAGTTACCTGAAGTCACCCAGATAAACATGGTAAGATTAGAATCCAAGTCCTCCTATTAGAGTCCCAGCTTGTTGTAAAATCTTGTGACTTTGGACTATAGATTCTTTTGGTATTCATATGGAAGGTATGGCTTCCTCTCTTCCTCACCCCCTATAAACACATGGTATTTAGACTCTTGCAAATAATTTTAGATGATTCTTCCACCATTGGAGTCCCAAGAGCCCATGCCATCCCAGTGTTTTCTATATATACTCAACAGAGTTCTAGCTCTATGGGACTTCTCAGGAGAGCAGTAGCACATGGCCCAGTGATCTGTAAGCTAAACCCACTTTCCAAGAAGCCCAGGGTTCTGAGTCAAAAGATCTGAGTTCCACTCTTGGCCATGGCATTGG
Organism: Dasyprocta punctata; assembly: GCA_004363535.1. Classification (NCBI taxonomy): domain Eukaryota; kingdom Metazoa; phylum Chordata; class Mammalia; order Rodentia; family Dasyproctidae; genus Dasyprocta; species Dasyprocta punctata. The sequence continues at coordinate 23,262 of RJWM01010017.1, read as the reverse complement.
GACCTTGGGTGAATCTCAGTTACTCTGAGCTTCACTTTTTTAGTCAATTAAAGGAAATCGATGTTCTCTATCCCCAAAGAGTTGTGAACTAACATTTATAAAGTCATTTTCCAAAGTGTGATATTGTAAGCAAATCTATGGTATTATTTCTCCCTGCAAGTCCTGGAGAGGGTGAGGAATCTAGTAAGAAGTATTTGGAATTTTATAAAAACAGCTTGGAGAGTGCTCCCTTCTCTGGATTTGGTGTCCAGAACCCAGGTCCCCAGCCCTAGGTATGAGTGCTGACTCATGTACTTTTGAGCATCCCATCATCAAATCTCAGCTCCATCTGTTTATCCCAGTACAAAGTGAGCAATAATCTCATTATCAAGACATGTCTCATTAAGACATCTCTAAGATGGAGCTAGCAAATAGCCTGGTAGAATCGAGGCTGCTGCCTGGGAAAGCTTCCCCTCCCCTCCCCTCTTCATTAATGATTATGGGAGGTTTTATTCCCCCCAACAAAAGTGTTAATTAGACATCATTCTGAACAGGGATATTACACAAATGAATTAAACTCAAACCAATCAACAAGCCAGCTCTGTGCTTCAGGTCCCCTGAATGAGAAGGGAATTGAAGGCTGTAATGGGAAACAAATGGTAGGATGTCTTCCCTCATATAGAATAATAAGTAGGAAGGTTCCCTTCAGCTCTAGCACCACTTCTGTGATGGCAGAGGCCTCATTCTGCTGCATCCTCTCCCTTATTCTTTTCTCTTTATTCCTCTCTTTCTCCTGTAACGCACACACACAGGCTTAGAGAGTTTAGGATTCCATTTTTGTAACTGACTTGGACTTTGTAAAGATAGTTCCTGATATCTTCTTCAGATGTGAGGGCTAAGTGGGGTTGAAAAGAGATTGTTGTGTCAGAAAACCCCAAATCCAACCCCTTTTTATCATTTACCACCTTTAGTTATGAACAAGTCCTCAACCTTTTAGAGCCAAGAGCCTTCTCATCAAAATCTGGGTATGTGCCCTGCAGGTGCATAGTGTCTATCTGCTGAATCTGGATTGGTGTGGGCTTCTGGGAACCTCTGTGGCCTGGCCGTGTCTTCCTGGTGTTCCTCACCCACTGTGGCCAGCATGAGAAGACTTAAAGGGGAAAGTTTTACTCCTTGTCTTTTGAGGGCTTCCCACTGACTGGACGAGAGATGATAGATTGAAAACTCTTAAAAACATTCAAATAAGAACCCGATAGGACAAAATTAAGTACCCAGCATTTGGTATGAGTCTATTGGGGCGACTGAGTCTACTGGGGAGACTAGGGCTGCAGTGAGAAGCTAAGCGGGAGATGTCGGGGAGGATGTGCTGGTCTCTGACCAAAGCAGGAAACACTGTATGCGCCTGAGAACAGGGAGATGAGGTGAGAGTACCAGGAGGTACCAGGGTACCAGGGGGTGGTGGTATGCGGAAGCTTTGAGGACAGGGCTAACTTGTTCCTAGTACTTTAGGGCCTGGCACATAGTAGGTGCTTAAATAGAATGGTGAAGTCTGATTCAGGCAAATGGTCCATAAGGGAACTGGAACCCCAACCTCTTGTCTCTGGGATTAGTAGGCACAGTCAGAAGGGAATTGAGCTGGTGATTCAGGTCTGTTATCTCAGCGCTGTGGTTGGCTGAAGCAGGAGGATCACAACTTTGAGCCCAGCCTGGGCAACTTACTGACTTAGGGAGATCCTGTCTCAAAAAATCACAAGTGAGCTGGAGATGTAGCTCATCATGAAGGCCTGGAATTCAATCACCAGTACTATTTAAAAAAAAAAAAGAATTCAAATTTTAAAATCATGTTCCTTATGAGCAGGATGCAGAGGGTGGATGTATGGGAAAAGAAAGCCTTCAAAGCGTCCTTAAAAAGTACACTTTGCAAGTGGTCCTGTTTCCTCTGGGAGGGTCTCACCACCGTCCCAGTGCCTTGTCTTTACAGGAGACATCATAACCTCCTGTGAGCACTGCCTTCCTGTTGAAGGAGTGCTTGCAGTTCTGGGCCAGATGGTGAGTTTTCGGGTGTCATTACTCCACGGGGCCTTCTCTTTCTTGTCTTGCAGTTCATTTTGTTGCTCTTCCTCACCACCGCTCCAATTAGGAACTTTGATCATAGGCTCAAAGTCTGCCGCTGTAGAATTCTTTTTCTTGTTTAGCCCTTGACTGCACAGCATGAAGTTAATGCTTCAGTGATAGAAAGGGAAGTTTTCCTTTATCTTTCTCTTTGATTTCAGGTGCCTCAGTTTCCCACAGATTCCCATTTGCTGGTTTCCACTCTACTTTATGTCCAAGGACTTGGCATTCTTCATATTGGTTGAAATCCAAGCTCTGATATGATCTAAGCATTGCTTCAAATTGAAGAGAGTCTCGTCCAATATCTGTTAACATTTACCTGGACCTTGAGGGAAAAGAGAAAATATATCAAGAGTGTGTTAGCCAGTTTTCCATTATTGTAGCCAAATATCTAAGATAGTAACTTTAAAAATAAGGAAAGGGGGCTGGAAATATAGCTCAACAGCGCAAGCACCTGCCTGGCAAACACAAGGTTGTGAGTTTGATCCCTCGTACCAAAAAAAAAAAAAAAAAAATTAAATTAAATTAAACTAAATTAAAAATGAAGGGAGGTTTGCTTTGGTTCATAATTTTGGAGGTTTCAGTCTGTCCGTGATTGGCCCCATTGCTTTTGGGCCTGTGGGAAGGCAGCACAGCAGGGTAGAAACCCATGATAGAGGAAACTGCTCATCTCATGGCAGCCAGGGAGCAAAGAATGCGAAAGAGAAGGACCTGGGTTCCAATATCCCCTTCAACAGCATGCCCCCAGTGACCTAACTTCCAACAATCTAACTGCCTTCCTCTAGGCCTCAGCTTCTAAAGGTTCTACCACGTCCTAATTCCACCACAAGCTGGGAATCAAACTTTCAACCCACGAGCCTCTGGAGGACATTGTAGAGTCAAGCTCTAACAAGGTGTCAGATGTGTGTTCAAGTTCATAATCTCTCACCATCTGAGAGATGTCGAGGGAAGTCACTGAACTTTTGAGATTCAGCTTACTGGAGCTATGTTTTGGTGGCTAAAACAAAAATGATACCTAGTTTTTTGTGCATTATCAGCTGTTCATCAAATGTAAATGATTATTATTTCCTGTTATTTCTATGTTATTCTTGGTGTCAGTTATGCAGTTAGGGATTGAGGGACCGCAGTTCTTCGTGGATGATTTGCAATTTAAGTAGCTAGAATAGACACGTTTTCAAATATGCGCCTATCTAGTTATTACTACAAATCACACATTTTTTCATCCTTGATTTAAATGAGTATTTTTTTAATTAAAGAAATTGAAGCATGCTAGGAAAACTAACATTTAGATTCTTGCTATTCTGTATTTTCTGTTTAACAAACATCTGTACTGAACTGGTTATGTATATGTGCATGTGTGTGTGTGTGTGTGTGTGTGCGCGCGCGCGCACGCATGCGCGCATGCACTTGTATTTATTTTTGCCATTGTTTTGGTTTTCTTGCCTCCTTTTCCACCTCTTTGAGTATGCATCCTATCTTGGAATCTGGGAATTGAAGCAGGAACTGGGGGGAGCCATCCCCCACTGCCTCCTGGCTAGGTAGCTATTCAGGCATCCTCGCTGCCTCTTTTAAGGGATCAATTACTTACCATCCGTCAGTTTCTTTTTTCTTTTAGTAGGAAGCCTGTTTAGAACAGCCCCTTTGGGACTGGGGCCCCCGGGCAGTGAGTATCACAGAGAAGGGAGGTCCAGATGCTGTTTGCTGATGTACAGTTGCAACTCAGCATGGAGGTTGACAGCAGAAATTGTAGTGTTCTGCCCCCATCTCCCATATCCGTCCTCCATCAGTGGAGGGGCAAGAGTATTAGAACTGAGACGGCATCCCGCCCCGCACATCAGGAGGATAGACACTGAGAAAGGAGAGAAACCAATTGGAAGAGAATGAGTATATAGCAAGCACCTACTCTGTATCAGACATGCTAGATATCCTACTTACTGTTGACCTATTTAATTTAATTCTCATCGAGCCCTGTTAAATAAGAATTACTAACCCTGTTTTCTGGATGAGGTATTATAGTCCAGAGAAGGTAGAGCTGGCATTCAAAGCTCGGCTTGTTACCCCAAAGTCCTGGCTCTTTTTACCCATCTGTGATCTCTGAGTCCTGAAGAAAGAGACAAGTTGTGTCTCTTCCAGAAGGTTCCCATGTCCCTGGTAATTCCAATTGAACATTGGAGTGGTTTCCATCACAATCCATATCCTAGCAGCAGTAGTGCCAATCATTTGGGAGGAACATGCTTTTTTGCCCCTTAAAAGGGCATTTTACCAGAGTCGCAGAAACCTGAAGGGTCAGCTGTCAAGTCTCAGCAAATGCCAGTAACCAAGGTGTGGAGAGACACTTCCCTAAAATAACAATCAAAGCCAAGAGATACTTTTGGATGACTCAAAAGTGTTATGGTTTGTTTTTTGATGCAAAAGAGACATTAGGCTTTGAAAATTGTAAATTGAGGGACATGAGTCACATAGACTACAATGCACATGGCGCCCCCTGGAGCACAGAGTCAGCACATGAACTTTCAAATTGTTGATTCATTCATTATTGTTCCGGACTTAACTTTCTAGTTGTGATTCACTGAGGTGGATCCTGTGATGAACACGCAACACTGAGTGTGCAGATCAACTGGGGATGCTCGTGAGTATCAGAGGACACCTTGAGGTGTTAGGGACCTGCCCCAGGCTGGAGAATGCACGCCTTCTTTATAGACTGCGGTCTGATGAGCCAAGCTTGGTGCTCGGGGAACAGAGGAAAGTCCACTGGGTGACCTGTATTTACAGATGGTGAAAGACATGGAGGAGATGAGACATCCAGGAGGGCTTCTGGACCTCTCTCGGCTTGTGATGCATGTGACAGAGCCACAGAGAGATCCTGTGAGCTTGTGGTGGCGCGAGTTGTCTCAGACAAGGCCTAGTGTATGAGAAGGATGGGTAGATGCCCCTGATCAGGAAGCCTGGCACTACCTTAGCTGTCCATTGGGCCAAGGGCCTCCGTTTTACAGTAAGGGACTAGGCCAGTGATATCTGGAGCCTCCTGACAGTAGATACCTTTCATATTCCCTGACTTGAAGCGGGCAAGAGAAAGCAATCTGGGGGTAGAGAGCAAGGCTGTCTATGGAAGAAAATCTTTGTGGGAGAGTGACCTATGAGGGCAGTCAAATGAAGGAGGAAGGCCAGCAGCTAGGCCCTGTGACTTTGATCTGTGTGAGCGGCCTTGCTGAGTCTACCTTGAACTTCAGTGGGGCCTCTGCAGTAGTCGGTCTTGGCTGTGTCCTTGAGGGCCCCTGTGTCTCTTTTGGTCCTTCTGCAACAGCCATTCTGGAGCATGCCATGGTTCCCCGGTGGCCTGCATTGACGAGCTCAGATTGGAGACCTGGACACCCAGGTTTAGGCCTCCTGCTGCTACTGACTAGCACTGGATGCTGGCCAGGTTGCTTCATCCCTCCAGGCTTTGGCTTCTGCATTTGTTAAAGGGGTTAATCACACTGGCTTCTCAGGGGACTGTGGGCATTTAATGAATCGATGTCCCTAAAGTAGTTAGCAGAGTGCCCAGCATACATATGCATTCAGTGAGTGATCGTTTTAATTATTGTCAGCTATCAAGTCCTGTCTTTCCTTCCAAACCCTCTGTGCAGCCCCCTCCTCCAGAAAGCATCCCTTGACCTCCAGGTCCCTCCTTCCCATGCTAAGCCTGGGCCCTCATGACTTTGCTTTGGGGTTCCCAGGGAACTGTTGGCTCATTGTCCTGAGTGCCCTAAGAATGTGATCTCCTCTTCTCTCCAGTTTTTCTGCAGAGCCCAGAGCAGATGTCTGGCCATAGGACTCTGGACTGAGCTAGGTTCCTTGCTGATTGACCCCCTGACATTTACACCCATTTCCTCACCAGGAAATAGTTTCCTGCACTTTCAGCTAGACACAGGGCAGGACAAGCACACTGGCTGCTGGTGGCTGTAGGTGAGTCAGTGTCTGGCCCCGTGCCCCAGACTTTCCCAGGATGCTTCCTTAGGCTGCACCACCTGCCTGGCTGAAGAGGGAGGGAGGCCAGCTGTATCTTCCTGCCTGAGGAAGGGAGGTCTCTGTGAAGACCTTGTCCCTCCCGCTGGTGTGTGATCAATGTCCTGTGTGTCTCTCCATGTAGTCCTCAGTACAGCACAAGCTTGTGTCGTCTTCTGCTGTGTGCCTGTGCTGTTGTCATCCTGGTAATCAGCCTGGATGTCCTCAAGTAGTAACTGAAGGGGTCACTTAGTGTGTCAGAAGACAGTAGAGGACCATAAATGAACAGGAAAAGAACCTGTAACTGGGGGTGAGTGTTATGATGTGGAAGAGAAAACAAGGCGGTGTGAAAGAGACGGGTGTCCCTTGAGCCCTTTAAAACTTTGTCTTGCTGGATATAGTGACACACACCTATCATCCTAGCACTCTGGGAGGCTGAGGCAGGAAGATCACAAGTTCAAGCTCAGTCTGGACAGTTTAGTGAGACCCTGTCTCAAAATAAAAAAAACTTTTTAAATGGGCTGAGAATATAGCTCGATGCAGAAGCCCCGTGTTCGTTCAATCCATTGGAAAACAAACAAATAAAAATACTGGTCTTGCTCTTTTATGGTCTTCTTGGAGTGTACTAGGAGATATTCTCCTTACCTCTCAGAGAGCTCACACACTAAAGACTGAATACAAATGGATTCCGAAGTATCTGGGCAGAAGTGAGAAACAAAAACCCTAGGTCATGTGGAAGAAACCGACTGTTGCCTGGCCATATGCTCCACGAGGAACTCTGTTTTGTTCACTGCTTCAGAACCTAGAATAGCGGCGCACAGTAGGTCATCAGTAAGTACTCCCTGGCTCCGGGTACCTGGGCTAAGGTGAGTGGGAATGAAGGACAGAAAGGCAGCCTTTCACAGGCGACAGAGAACAGCTCTTTCATAGCCAGAGCTGTCAGCAGGCAGAAGGGGCTGCTTCACGAGGCGGGCAGCCCTGCAGCCCGGGAGGGTTCCAGAAGAGCCCATGTGCTACATGCTGGGCACGCTGGACAAGGACTTCTGATTGAGAGGGAGGTTGGACAAGGTGACCTCCATTGTCCCTCCCGACACTGAGGCTCTGCCATCCCATCACCACCCCTCCCTAGACCCAGCCTGCCTGGTCTTGCATCATAAATGCCTGGACTTTGCTGACAATGCCTGTGTCAGGCTTGCCATAGAATTGTCCACGAAGAGGAGCCCTGACTGCTCAGCAGTAAAAGGGAAAATCACTTGGAAATATACTTCCTTTTACTGACCCTGCAGCTCTGTCCTCATTTTATTTTTTCTGTATCAAATTGCCAACAGTAAAATTGCTGGATACACAGCATGTGCTGTTTGCTTCCTTTATGGCCCCTCGTTCCCACCAGTTGGCCAGTGGAGAAAACAATTAGCGGCATTGGCTCCCAACACAGCCTGGGAGGACATGAGAGCAGCAAGGGCCGAGCGGGACGTGGGAGCCCAGCGGGCCGGGGAACCAAGGCCAGGACGAGCGAGCCTTCACGTCGCCATATGCCCGAACTCTCCCACCCCACACTCCACGCCAGTTTATCAAGCTGGGTTTTTCACCAGTCTCCCCAGCTGTCCCTGAGCCCACCATATTGAGGGAACCTCATGCCCTGAGCAGTCAGTCGTTCCTTTACCCTCCCCACTTCTTTGATCTCCTCTTGGGCCCGTGATGTAAATACAGTCTGGTCATGAACTGTATCGATTGTCTATTTCTGGGCCTTCTTTCCAAATGGCCTAGATGTTGCTACCTCTGTGGGTGTGTTGGTCTCAGAGGGAGCTCCCAGTAGGCAGAGAATGTGTCTGTCTTGTTCTTTATAGCGAGCTGCGCTTGTCACCTCTGGGTGTTGTTGTTATGTTTTTTGTTTGTTTTGATGTGTTTGGTTTTCTGTTTTTTGGCAACCAGGCCATCTCCTTGTGGCTGTTGATATACTTACAGAGCAGAGCTCCAAAGAGAGGAGATAGTTGATGCACAAGGGGTTCTGCACTGAGCGCAGGAGACTCGACTTCCCTTGTGTGTTTCCCTCTGGACAATTCCTCTGCTCCTGCTCTGGCCTGCTGAGGAGTGACATCACCCTCAGTTATTCATGCATGCATGCGTGCATTCATTCATTCACTCATTCCTTTCTTTCCTTGTTCATTAAGTTAATCACATTTACTAAAGCCCTTCTATTTCTGGGTTTGGCCTCCAGGAATGTAGACACAAGTGAGAACCAGCCTCCCTCACCCTGTATCTAATAGGGGAAGGCGTGTGGCCTAAGAATACCCTGAAGCTCAGCACGGAAGCCCATAGCAGAGGCAAGAGCTGGTGAAATGGAGAAGGAGTTGCAGAGACTTTAGAGGCAGGTAGACTCTAAGGGTTCCAATCCTGGCTCCAGTTTTTACTAGTTTTGTGGCATACATAAACCGAGATTTAGTGGCATGGTTAGCGTCTGTCTTCTCAATTATCATGAGAGAGAATTAAACACAGTAATCCAAAGTCAGCATTCTATAAACATGGATCCTTCTTCTCTGCTATCTGGGAGGACATAAAAGAAATGACTTACTTTGAGCTAAGTAGGAGGACTTCTCAGGGGATGTGACACACAATCCTTTGCATGGCAGAGGATGGAACACACGGAGGCTGGTGAGAGCACAGACCAAAACCAGTTGCCTGCCATCTATGCAGGATCTGACTGTGACCTGGCTGGGCTGCACACCCAGTTCCTCGCCTCCAGAACTGGGGGTCACTGCACCTTGTGCAGCTTGCTGTGAAGATTAAGCGAGGTAGGGTGTGTGTGCACAGTGCACAGACCGTGCCTGGCATTCAGTAAGGACTCAGTAGACATTGGCTGCCATGATAGCAGCATGGAGCTTTGTGGATTATTGAATACTTTCATTCCTGTAATGTCACCTCTTCTCTTCCTCGAGCAGCACTGGGAGGAGGGACTTGCGCTCCAACTCAGCCTCTACCAGATGAGAGAGAGAGAGGGCAGAGAGACCCTCATTGGAAATGCTAAAGATAAAAAAAGGGCCAAGTGCAGTGGTGTATACCTGTAATCCCAGGACTTTGGGAGGCTGAGGTAGGAGGATCACTAGTTTGAACCCAGTGCTTAGCAAATTAGCAAGAATCTTTTTTGGGGGGTGGGGTACCTGGAATCGAACTCACACCCTCGCACCTGCCAGGCAGGCACTTAGGCCACTGAGCTAAATCACCGGCCCTAATTTTTGAGACAGGGTCTCACGATGCAGTTCAGACTGGCTTGAACTTACTTGTAGCCCAGGCTGGTCTCGAACTCACAATGATCCTTCTGCCTCAGCCTCCTGAATGCTGGGATTGAAAGCGTGTGCCACCACGCCCTGCTGAGAACCTTTTTCAAAAAAAAAAAAAGATTTGGGAGTGTAACTTAGTGGAAAGGTGCTGGGTTCAGTTTTCACTACTAGAAACAAAAAATGGGGAAAAGAGTGGATGGAAAGCTCTTTAGAAATAAAAATTGTGACATAGGTGAGAGCTGTTATCTCCTATCAGCATCTCATTTCCCTTCCCAGAGGGAGAGGAATAAAGAACCCCACCCGAATTCCTGCTCCTTAGCCCCTGCTTGGCCCCTTCTGTGCGCCTCCCTTCCCCCAACCTGTGGCCTCCACCCCAGCCGGGATCAGATATGGCCTTTGTCTTTCTGCCTGGCTGCTCCCTTTCAGAGGATAAAGGCCTCTGTGTTTGGGAACGCTGATAGTTCAGGGGATCCTGGGGGCAGCTCGGGGACCTTTCCTCTCCACCCGATGGCCCCTTCCCTCCATCGCCTTCCCCTAGCCTGGGTGTCACAGGACAATGTGTTTCAGGGGCAGTAGAGAAAGCCTCTGCTTTCCTAGGCCCCTGCTCAAGGCAGAGGGGGAAGCAGAGCAGAAAATGTGCCTTCTGGAGAGGCACAGGGGAGCCAGGGGGGCGGTGGACAACAGATGGGGAGAGTCCCCCTCCCTGCCCCACCCTGCGCTCCCTCCAGGACCAGCTGTGGCAGTGCTGAGTGGCTGGGGCTCCTGGCACCCTGTACCATGTTGGTTGGTGGCTGCTGCAGGTGGGGAAGGCACTATTCACTGGCTTACAGTGAGCTGAGAATACTGTGGTGTGGTTGACAAGAAGGCTAATGCAATTTTATGTCACTTAATAATCATAATTATTACTAATAGCTACCATTCACATGGCATTTACTATGGCTAAGCACTTTACATACTTCAGTCCTTTCAGTCATGTCTTTTAGATGAAGCAACTGAGGCTCAGAGGAGTTCCTTCACTTGTTCTTGATGATGTTGCCTTTGAGGCAGTGGATCCAAGAGGTCAGGACCATGTTCTTAATGGCAGAAAGAGCCTGTGTTTATTCTGATTATTCCTATTTTTCCCTCCTAGCTGTGCAAACTACTTACTTTGTGGCATAGACAAGTGACCTAATTTCTCTTGACCTCCACACTTCCATCTGTAGAGTGGGGTTAATAGTATAGATCTTAATGGTGGGTGGAAGGATTCAGTGAGACAGTCCCATAAAATGATGAGCTTGAGGCCTTGACTGTTCATTCATTGGTTCAGCAGGCGAATGCCAGCTCTGTGCCAGGGATCACACTGTGTGTGAGATACACAGAAGTGAGCAAGGTGGGCAGATCTCTGGCTTTGTACAAACAACCGGTCTCTGCGAGGCACAGAAGTGCCACACGTTGGGGGCGCCTTGTAAGAGGTTGCTGTAAGAAAGGGGAGAGACAGTGAAGTCCCCCAGGGGAGGGCACAGTCCTCTGTGGGGCACTGCGTGGTCTCCACCCAGAGAGAGCTTCCACCCTTTCTGGACACTTGCTTCAGTGGGAAGTGAACCAGCGAGACTTCCCTACAGGACACACTGGGAAAGCGTCTTGAAGTCTTAACAGATGCATTTATGCATTCAGTAATTTAAAGTACCAGGCATTTTTTTCCTGTAAGTGCTGAGTTTTACAGCAGTGAACAAAATGGAAAAAGAAAACCCCTACCCTCGTAAACCTTGAGGCTCACGTCAGGGAGAAAGGCATTAAACAATAAGTAAATATTAGTAAGTCAGATGGTGATAAGTGCTATGGAGAAAGGGAATCCAGTGTGTGTGTGCTGAGGGGGTACTGCAATTTTAAGTAGTATGTGTCATTAGGGAATATGCTAGCAGATCCTATCACTGTGACAAAGTGCCCGAGATAATCAACTTAAAAGGTGGAAGGGTTCGTTTTAAAACTTGGTTTCAGAGGTTTTAATCTTTTAGTCTGTGGTTGGTTGGGTTTGTTGCTTTGGGGCCTGTGATGAGGCAGAATATCATGATAGGGAGTACATGGTGAAGGAAAGCTCACGTTACGGCATCAAGGAAGTAGAGAGAGAAAGGAAGGAAAGGGGTGGAGTTATAATACACATCTCCTTTAAGGGCACACCCCTAATTAACCTAACTTTGTCCCACTAGGCCCCTACCTCCTAAACGTTCCATTACCTACCAATACTATCATGGGCTGCTGACCCAACCTAGAGTATATGGGCTTTTGGGGGGCATTTCAGATCTGAACTGCAATAGAAATGTACTCAGAAGATGATAACTGAGAACAGATCTTAAGTGGATTAGGGAGCAGGCATATTCCAGGCAGAGGGAACAGCAAGTACAAATGTCCTGAGGTAGGAATGTGCCTGGTATATTTGAGGAAAAGCCAGTATGGATGTAGTAAAGCAAGCAGGGGACTAGTACTATAAGTAATAATTGTGTGTACACAAGTGTGCTTGTATGTGGTGCACAAGTCATGAATACTGCATTACATTTCTGACACTAGCCACCCAGAGTGAGTGCAGTCTTAAGCGTGAGCATCTCTGTTTCAGATGCCAGCCTCCAGTTCAGGAGCCTCCAGACACCTGCACTTCTGATCCTTTTGGCTACAAATTCAGAGATTTCTACAGCCCTTTCTGGTTTGATAATTTGATATAGTGACTCACAGAACTCAGGAAAGGACTGAACTTACTTATAAATTTGTTTGTTTGTTTTTGGTGTGGTACAGAGGATTGAATCTAGGGACTTTGCATTGAGCCACGTCATCAGTCCTTTTAATGTATTATTTTAAATTTTGAGATAGGCTCAAACTTTAGATCCTCTTGCCTCAGCTTTCTACAGTGCTGGGATTATAGGCACATACCACCACACCTGCCTTCCCTTCAATATTTTTAGAAATGAAGATACAAATCAGGACAAGTCAAATGGAGAGACATGTTGGACAGGGGCTAGAGGGTCCAGGGTGTGGAGTTTTTGAGCTCTGCCTGTGGGAATCACCCTTCCTGTATGTACATTGATGCATTCACCGAATAGGAAGCTCTTACGACCTTGTGTGTCCAGAGTTTTGATTGAGGTTTTGCTATTGAATCATTGACCATGAGATTGGAATCAATCTCCACCCTCCCTCTCTCCCCAAGGTCAGCAGGTCAGGCTGATATTGACTCTTTAAGGTTAGAAGAGAGACGATCTTTCCAGCATGGCCAGCCCCATCTAGTCACCTCAATTAGCATAACCCTGGCATGGTCCACGAATCTACAAGAGTATCAGATACTTGTCTTACTTGGAATATTCCAAAGGTTTAGAACCTCTGTCAGGAGCCGGGACAAAGACCAGACAAATTCTTAGGAGACAGGGGTGTTGAAGCAATCATAAGGACCTGGGCTTTCACTTTGAATGCTATCAGAAGTCATTGTTAGATTTTGAGCAGAGGAACAACGTGATACGATTTTTGTTTCAACAAAATCACTCTGGTTGCTACATTATGTGATTGAAAATTACTGTGTATGTTTAAATGTTTAAAAAATTATTACAGTAAGAAAACACATTAGCATAAATCCCCCTTCAAATCCACTTATACGATCATTTTTGCCATTTCTGAAGCAGTTCTGGAAGTCTTTTGTGATTGTCTTATTTGTGCTGTCATTGCTGCCTTAATGTCCTGAATTGATTCAAAGACATGGTCGCTTTGGGGAAGAGCCAGAAGTCACATGGTGGCAGATCCAGTGATGAGGGCACACCATAATGTTTTGTTTTTTTTTTTTAATTTTGATTAATTTTATTGGTACATTTTAGGTGTACATAGTGATCACATTCATCAGTGGGAGTTTGTACCTGTACATGATACATCTTGACCTCATAATGTTTTACAAGTCTGCCTTTCCATGGTATCATTCACTGTAATTTTGATCATACCTCATAAAGATAATCACAAGTGAGGACTTCCAGAACTGCTTCAGAAAGTTGCAAGAGTGAATAAATGTGATCGAACTGGGGACAGTGTTTTGAGGGGGTTTAATGGCAATGCATCTTTTACTGTAATAAGTTTTTAAATTTTAAACATTCGTCATATTTTTCAACCACCCATTCCGTGTTAAGAGTAAACTGTGTGAGGAAAGGCATTGTGTGGAAGACTCATTAGGCAGCTAGTACAGCCACCCAGACACCAGGTGCTGGCTGGGGATTGGGCAGCTGGAAAGGCCATGCAAAGTAATGCGAGTCTGGAGTCCTTTTGCGATTAGAACCAGTAGGATTTGCTTATGGATTGGACACAGGGCAAGAAGGAAAGAGGAGTCAAGGCTGATGCTGAAGTTTTGTCTTAAGTGAAGGAATGAAACTGTCATTTACTGAGAAGCCAGGATTTTGGGATGATCAGGAACTTCTTCGTTTGTTTGTTGGTTGGTTGGTTGGTTGGCTGTTTGGTGGGGTTTGAAGCTGTGGTCTTAGGCATGCAAGGCAAATTCTCTATCACTGAGCCATAACCCCAGCCCAGAAGTTGGTTTTGGACGTGTTAAGTATGAGAGGTCAATTAGACACCCAAGTGGAAACAGCAAAGAAGTTAATGGTGAATTAGACAGGTGCAACTGAGGCTGGAGGGAGAGAGCTGAACTGGGAGAGAACATGAAAAGAGATGGTGTTTAAAACGCTTTGGCTGGAGGAATTCAATCCAAGATTGAGAGGAGAGGGAGATCAAGACTGAGCAAGACCTTGGAAGTGCAAGACGCTCCAACAGAAAGATGAGGAGGAGCAGCCACAGGAGGATCAGCAAGGAACGACCTTGCTGAGGTAGTGATCACCTGGAAAAGTGCTGCTGTAACCAGTCACACAGGATGAGGGCTGAGGGCTGAGGGTGCACTTGCCTGTCATGCATGAGGCCCTAGGTTCAATCCCTAGTCCTGCAAAAAATTCAAACATACGAAGTGAAGACTACAATGGGAACCAGTGTGAGTTCATGAGGTGATGGGAGGGGAAGGATTGTACTCCACTGTGCCTGAGTATTCTTGCAAAGAAGAAGACCCAAGAATGGGACTGAGAGTAGCTAGGAAGGGAGTCAAGAGAAGTTTTTTTTTTTCAAGGGGGATAAAATGCAGCCCATCTGTATGCCAATGCTTGTGGAAATAGCAGTTTAAGAAATAGGGATGTTTGGTTATGAGCAGAGAGGAGACTTTGGGGGCAAGTCATAATTCTCCTCACATGCTTAAAAGACTGTCATGTGGAAGAGAATTAAATTCATTTTATGTGACTCCAGAGGAAAGAACAAAGACCAGTGGTTCGAAGCTACAAAGAGAATGTAGTGCAGCCTAAATGAGAATCTTGGGTGTCCATTCATGCTTGTTCAGCCGGGGATGCCTGCCTAGGGCCAGCACTGGCCTAGCCACCACTGATGCAGTGTCCGGTGAAGATGCAGCCCCTTCTAGCTGGTGGAAGCCAGCAGTGCAATGCAGTGTGCCAAGTGCTGCACAGAGTGGGGAATGGGGGGTTCAGGGAAAGATCAGGCTGAGCAGAGCAGCCAGAATTGTTCTACCTTCTGATAACTGAGAGCCTATTTGGCACAAATAAATGAAGCTTAAAAAGACACTTGAACTTCAGTTACCAGGTACATTTTCTGGATGACTGGGCCATGTAGATATAGACTTCTTAAAAATGATGCCTGATAGGCGAGTGGTGCTTTATCCCTTACGGAGCTCTGTTCATCCTCTCAACAGTCCTGCCAGGGTCGATCTGCTGCTTGTGTTGTAACTAAGGGGTTAACTGAGGGGCAGAGGAGTGGCCTTTGCCTGAGGTCACCTACTTCAGATGAGTTACTGGAGCTGGGGCTAGAACCAAATTCAGAAGGCCCCTGTCCAGTGAATGCCCACTCCCCAGAGCTATGAAATCTGAGTCTCACTCACCCTCTCCCTGCTTCACCCATGCACAGGTGCTTTGGGGCTGGGACTGGGACTCAGTTGACAGATTGTTTTCCTCCTAGCCTGGTTCCCAGCAAGAGTCTGCTCTGATCAAGCCAGGTGCTTCCTGTCTTCTGCCTGGGACTTCCCCCCTGCCCCCTACTCTGCCGTAACCCTGCCCTTCTTCCTGCCCTTGCTTCACATTCTCTTCAAGAAGCTCCCTGGAGCTCTCTAAAGCTACGACACTCCCTGTATTTCTTGGACCTTCAGTCCTGGGTTTCCTTGGGTATTGATGAAACCTGACTAGTCCAAAAGATTAAAGAGGATCAGACATCTAGAATCTGTGAATGTGCTTGGAAAAAAGGAGAGGGCAAGAATAAGAATGATAATAAATAAAGCTTACCTAATGGTATTATCTCCATTTTACAAAAAAGGCAACTGAGGCACGCTACTCCAGGCACAGCTGCAGCCTGGGCATGCTGAGCCACTGTGCTCTGCTGCCTCCCAAAAATGGGGAACGGCTTCTATTCCACAGGACCATTTTGAGCCTCCAGGGTGCTGAGTCTGTGGGGGAAAGAAATAGATCTGGTCCCTGCCCTCCGTGAACTCATCGCTATAGAATCACAGAACATCAGAGCTGGACGAGACCTTGGAGGTGCCGTCCAAAGTGGGACACAGGGAGGTGAAGTGAGATGCCCGTGAAGGGAAAGGGAACGCACACCTTTATACACATACCAAAATAGCATAAAACATACAAGGCAGCAGTTCAAGGCAGGCCCTTTCACGACTGCAGCCAGCGCCTGTTACCGTGAATATGTGTGCCGGGCCCTGCATGCTGCAGCAGGAGTGGAGCAAAACCCTTGCTCGCCGGTCACAAGGGAAATTATAAGGGTAGGAAGTGGTCAGACACTGACCAAGAGAGTGCAGGGCATTTACCACCTTAGAGAGATAATGGCAGTCCAATTTGGAAGCAGTTGAGCTCTCTTCTAAGAGAGGTGGGAAAGATAAGGTGGAGACACTGAGGGACATAGCACAAAGTGAGCTCAGGGATCCCAGGAGAAGCAGGCAGGTAGGATTATCAGGAATGGCTTCCTGGGAGCAGAGGCATTTGGAATGAATTTAGGAGGAATGAATAAAATATTGGTAGGAGGAGATGGGAAAAGAGGAAGGAATTAATTTGGGGGTTATTTCAGTTCTGCAAATGTTCATTGAGAGCCTTGTATGAGATAGATTTTCTGGATAACTTTAAAGGTGAAGTAAAAATAGAGGACCTGTCCTTGTGCAGCTTACAGTTCAGTGCTTTGCAGTTAGAGGATCAGAAGGACCATGGAGCTAATTGGGGTCTTCGCTCGGGCTGGCACATTACACCTGACTTGGGTCTTGAAGGACAAAGAGGAGTGAACTCAGGGACAGGAGAGGATGCAGCCTGAGGCACAGGACCTAGGTGAGACACACAGCGTGGTATGGGCAGGAGTCTCCTCTAACAGGCTGGGAGTTCTCAGAGGTAAAGTGCACGTTGGAGGCAGCAGAAGAAAATGTTAAAGAGGTAAATAGCATTTGGGTTGGGCAGGACCTAACCTAATTTGTTCTTCATCTGAAGTCAATGGGGAACCATTGAAGGGTTTTACACAGGACGGTGATATCATTAGATTTGTGCTTTAGAAAGATCATTCTGGCAACTGTGTGGAGAATGTATTTAAGAGGAGCATACTGGAGGCAGGGGAACCAATTAGGAGGTTATTGCAGTAGTCCAGGGGAGCGATGAAGAGGGCTTCAACCTAGGAGGTGGATGTGGAGAGGATGGGATAAAATTGAGACCTCTTTTGGAGGGATAGTCAGTCAGTGGTACCTGCGACAAGGTAAGAAAGAGGAAAGTCTGGGGTGAGTTTCAGGCTTAAACGAGGATGAGGAAGTAGCAACATCACTGGGCAAAAAGACTTAAGGATGTGAAGCTGAGAATGCACATACCTGAACAGCCACAACCCTTAGTGAACTAGGGAGATTAGCAGAGCCAGGTTCACAGCTTTCTTGGGCTGAGCTGGTCTCAAGGGGTAAAGAGCAATTCCTGGGAAACGCTGTGTGAGACTAATGGCTTGGGAGTTCTTCAGGTTTGAAACCCAAACCCAGTGTCTGGAGGTAGGGATTGAAGGAGAGAGGGGTATGTCTCTGTGTGCATGCATGCGGGATATGGTTGGAACCAGGGATTCCTGGGTCCTACGGATGCTACTGCATCTATTAAGTCCCAGACAATAGCACCACTCACACTAGCAACTTTGTAGTGAAACAGGATCAATCCAGTTCCCTCCATGCCAGTGTTCTGCGAGGCATTAAGAAAATCAGACAAAGGCTTACAAGCTAACAGAAATTCAGGAGAATATTGCCCATTAAACAAGAAGTCACTTGCTTGAGAGGCCACCAAGCACTGTAGTACAATGTATTCAGGGGACCTTTTTGGTGACAGGGAACCAGGCGGTGGGGGCACGGAGACAGCCCCTGCTTAGGAGTCCTGAGAAACAGTGCTACCTTTGCCTTTGATTTTGACCAGCGCTGTGACTTTAGGAGATTCATGTGTCCTCTCTGGGCTCCCAATTCCTCACCTGCACAATAAGAAGACTGGATTATTAGATCATGGAAATCATACATATTTCTTGAGCTTTCCAAGTTTGCGATTCTGAAGAATGAAATCCCATACTTGCTCTAAGGTTAGTCTCGTTCACTGGTGGCAAACCTGTGGCACGTGTGCCAGAGCCACTTGTTTGCTCTGAAAGGTTCCCCATCACTGGTCTCATTGATCTTTCCCTCATCTCATTCTCTTCACTCTTCCACAGTCTTAACTTTTCTGGATTCTTGATAACTTGAGAGCAGGAAGTCCTCCTTCGTGTCTACTCACACTCTGTTCTACTTCAGCATAGACCACTCTGAAGGGAAAGAACATCTGCTCACCATAGCTCAGAACGAAGGCCCCTGCCTCACCTGTTGCTGGTGGCTGACTGAGCCCGTGGTCCTGTGGTAGACGTGGTAGGTGGGGGGCAGGAGCACGGTAGCTCGCACTCAGCCTTTGCTCTCCTGCCTCTGACACCTGCACTCCCAAGGCTTCCTCCTCCTGAGAACAGGCTTCTTCTCCTTTCTATGGTCTGTCCTATGGCCAGAGAGACAGAACCCTGACTTCTAGCTCCTCCTTCCAGCCCTCACCGTCTACAATGGCAGCTGATAAGCTGTCATTATTAAGAGTTCCAAGCTACGTGGCGAATATCTATCCATGATGGTGTTGACATTAATGAAGTGGAAACATTGGCTGATATTTTAAGTATTTACTATGTGTCAATACTTAATCCTCACTGGCTGTTTCATCCTCACAGTTGTCAGCACTAACCAGTAAGCAACACACAACCACAACACCACCAACACTGCAGGAGCTGTCCCTGCTCTGTACTTCCTGTCGTCTCCTTTGGAGAAGGATACAGTGTATGGACACCCACACTGTTGTCTCTCTCACCCTCTCCCTTCTCCTAACTCCCTTTTTGCTTACTCTTCTTTTGGAAGAGTGTAAGAGAGTTAATTTTTAAAAATTTTCTGTTGAGAAGCTGACCTGTGAAAATGACTCACTACTCTCTTGATCCAGAAAGCCCCATAAAATAATGAAAATCAAGAGATTCAAATCTTCATGCGTACTTTGAGGACATCCCTAAAGCACCCCCCAACAAAACTATCAACGTTATGTATATCTGCAAGTATCTGAGAGAGGTTGCTTTAAAAAAGCGATGTGTGGCATTCTAGTGTTACAGTGGTGGAGCTCTAGGTGTGTCCAGGCCAAACGGCAGTGGGGCTGGACAGAGGGTCTGTGGCACAAAAAGAGTGCTGAGTTTTTGCCGCTCATGGTTATGAAAGAATAATGCTGAACTTCAGGGTTTAGATATAGATGCTTTGGTCATTGGATGTATCCAGGTGATCAAAGCACCCAAGGTGCATCTATGTATTCAGAGCTCATGGTCCCATTAACCCACATCTAAGCTCCCTCTACCACACTGAGATGCTCCCTGCTGAAAAGGAAAAAACTATTCCTAAGCTAGGAGATGAAGTGCACAGAAGAAAAAAAATATCCCAGAAGAAGCTGAAGAAACGGGAAGATTTTTTTAGGGTTTGGGGTTTAAGACAGGGCCTTGCTATGTGGTTCAAGCTGGCCTTGAGCTCACTGTGTAGCCCAGGCTGGCCTAGAGCTTGCAGCAATCCTTTTGCCTCAGCCCCCCAAGTGCTGGGATTGCAGGCGTGTGCCATCATGTCCAGCAGAACAGAACTTAGAGCGTGTGAATAAGTTCAGCATAAAATGAAGGTAAATAAAAATTTCTTAGAAATCCCTTCAATGGCTCCCCATCATTTACAGGATAAAGCCCAAACTCTTTAAAATCACTTTGAGTGGCTACTAGGTTGCACCTCATTGACCAACCACCATACCAAGATTCCAAAAATACCTTCACCTGCTTTCTGGTCACCCAAACTGAAAACAAGCCCCCTCTTCCCTTCAATTTCCACATTCTCCCATCCATTGCATCTTGTCAGTTCTGTCCCTCCTCATTATTTCCTATACATTCCATTTCTCTTTATCCACTGTCTTACTTTGACATCCTTACCATTTCTCTCCAGGAATGGAGCAGTGCGGCCACTTCCTGCTATTCCCACTCTTCACCCAAATCCTGGCAGTGTTCTATTTAATCACTTTTCTTAACCACTATAGTAAAATCCAAATTCTTGGCCCAGCACTGTGTACTCCATATAATCTGGCCCCTGCTCCTCCATTGTCTTATCTCTCTTCCCTCCCTCTCTTGAACTCTAGCTAATCAGAGATGCTTGCAGGTGCAACCACCCCCCCCCCAGCATTCCTGCCTAGAGCCTGCTGAGAGGAGCTCCCTGCACCAACACTCCCCCTTCCTACTTGCTTGGTGAACACTTCCACCCGTTTCAAATCTCAATCTAAGTGATAGGCCTTGTGGCAAGCCTTCTTGATCACCAGCCTTTCATTGTACCTAACCCAAGGATGCATTCATGTGTGGAAGTCTGTACTCACCTGTAAATTCCTTGAGATCAGAAATAGGAGATTTAGCCAGGCGTGGTGGCACATGCCTTTAATCCCAGCACTCGGGAGGAGTGAGGTAGGAGGAGCATTGTGAGTTTAAGGCTGGCTTGGGCTACAACGCGAGTGCAAGGCCAGCCTGAGCTACATAGTGTGACCCTGCTTCAAAAAACTAGGGTCAGGCATTTGGCTCAGTGACTTAAGTGCCTGTCTGGCAGGGGTGAGGTTGTGAGTTCGATCCCCAGTGCCGCAAAAAAAAAAAAAAGAAAAAGAAAAAGAAAAGAAAAAATGAGATTTGACTTCTTATCTCCATCCCCTGGGCTAGTGTGTGACACATAGTAGGGTAAATACACACTAAATATGAATGGACAAATGAGTAAGTGAATGAATGAATGAATGAATGGCATTCAAGACCTGTCTCAGTCTGATCCCAGTCTATGGGTTCCTTCTCATCTTACATAAATGGTAAAAATTCAGCTCCTTATAATGCCCATGTACAAGTAGCTTGTAAGTATGTTTAAGTAGCTATCCCTTTAAATCCTCACAATCCTACCCAGTACAAATACCGAATGTCCCAGCCATGCCAGACCATTTTCCAGACACACCACACACTTCCCTGCCTTTGCCCCCACCCTGTACCTCGTGCCCAAAAGGGATGCATCTGCTTCATTCCCACAGCTGCCTTCTCAAGGCTTATCTTTGTCCCTTGCAAAATGCTCAAATTCACCTTCTTTCTCCACCATTGAAATTCATCGTTCTTCTACACATCAAACGTGATGATCGCCTGAGACCTCCATTTAACTGAAGATACTGCTGTTACCCCAAGAGCTAGGCTATGTCTTATTTATCCTGTTATCTGTATGGTGCTCAGCATAAACACTGGTACCCAGTGGGGACCCAACCCTTGCTCTGCTGACCAAAATAGAACCAATTGGAATCAATTCTTTAAGTTTCAAAGTTCTTCCAGATGTTGCTGAAACCACAAGCAGGAGGGAATCTAGAAAGTGATGGGGTCGAGTTGGAACAAAGGTGAGGGTGGGGTCAGAAGGGAGACAGAAATTCACAGAAATTATGAACAAGATTTCTTGCCACCAGGTTGCCTTGTACACTTACAGTAGCATCATTATCACTATAATTTATTTCTCGATGATCATAAATAGCATGCTGAGCTTGGAGTAATGTGCCAGTGACCAAGCTGAGCTCATGTGGGGAACTCCTCGTGACACTTTTGCAAAATGCTTCTCACAGCCCCTTCCCTGGCTTCATAGAGCTCAAACCATCCTGAGTTGGAAGGCGTCTTCCAGATCTTCTCTGCAGCCCACTCACTTTACAAACAAGGAAATAGGGCCAAGAGAAGTGTCTCATCTGTGGTCTCCCTGGCAGTAAATGGCAGAGATGGGGTTTAACCACCTCTTTGGATATTAGGGGACGCTGTGTGTGTATGTGTGTGTGTGTGGTGCCAGATATAGAACTTAGTGCCTTACACATAGCTGGCAAGTGTTCTACCACTGAGCTTCACCCTCTGCCCTTAGAGGACATGATTTTTGTTACTCTTTCTGTCCTATTGAGTTACCGTTAGAATTGCTCATATTTTATCTTGGCCAGTTCTGTTCAACAAATGTTTCTTTTATGGACTTATCTACTCCTGCAGAGAGACCAGTGCTAGGGCAGATTGAAACACTAGAGGATGGGGAAGATGGAGGTTCCTGCTTGGGACAGGTTTACTGCCTGCGTCTGGAGGTCGAGGTTCTTAGGGGTGTGCACATAGGGACCTGCCTGCATGAGCATCTTTTAGGTTGTTTCCTTGGACTAGGGCCATTGTTTATCACTCTTTTACCTTTGGTCCAACTAGGATTCAGAGAGGCAGAGGTGGCCCTTGGTTGTGAAGGCCCATGTGCTTGCAACTCTGCCTCCTGACTTTCCTCTGGATGGAAGAGAAGGAAGAAACCTGGGTTTGCCTTGTCTTCTGTTGACCCACTTGAAGAAGGTGGGAGTGACGAAGGACAGCAGGCTGGGGTAGAGGGCTCTCCTCAGCTTCTCCAGGTTGACATTCGCTGTCATCACCAGCAGCTGTTCGCAGCTCAGCAGGAGCACTCTCCCTGGTCCCCTCAGGTCCCTTTCACTTCCTTCTGGAAGAAATGCATCTTAAATCCTTTTCTTTTGCAGCTTTTACAGAGCTGGAGATCCAAGAGAGATCAGGTTTGGGGGACCTCAGTTGGGGTGTCTTTGCTGAGAAAAACTCTGCGTTGATTGCTGAGACTGGCGCAACATCCCCCACCTCCTCCCTGTGCCCTGGCTGTCCAAGCACCATCTCGGGAATGCCAACATGCCGTTAATTTGTGTGCCTTGCAAATACTTTATTGGCATCTCGTGGTGTTGAAAGTCATGTAATTATGAGCAGAATTTATATGTCGCCAGGGCTGCCTGGGCACCCTCCCTGCGTCTCCTTCCAGGCACTGCAAATATTGAAGGCTGGCTTAGAAAAGAATCAAAGATACCCGCCTTTATATCTGTGCGCCCTGTAGATAAGGTTTTAATTGAAAATTGGTTCATCTGTTCCCCATGCCTAATTACAAGCCGCCTGCACTGCCAGCAAAGCCCACAGACTGGAGCCCAGCTCCCTGAAGAAAGGCCCGAAGTTGGGGTCCTGGATGGGATGGCAGGAACCTGGCTGCTTCTCTTCTCCCACATCCATCACCTGAGGCCGCCGATTTCTTACCCACGCGTTGCGCTGGTGTTTGCAGGCAGGACTCTCCTCACCTCCCTCTCCCCACCCTCTCCATGACTGGTAGCTCTCCAGTGAGGACAGGATGTGGCTTGCAACCTGCTTCCTCCCTTCTGCCCTGCCAAGGATATGCTCCTCCCACCCCATCCTGCTCACTCCTTTCCTTCCAGCCCAAATGGGCACAGCCAGTTGCTTT
>RJWM01010016.1:52309-65561 GCA_004363535.1 Dasyprocta punctata | reverse complement strand
TAGACAACATGAAAAAGAACTATATAAAAAGAACAATATAAGTAGAAAGATGAAAACTCTAATAGGAATCAACAAGAATTACTAGAAGTAAAAAGAAAAACTGCGTTATATAAAGAATACCATTGATGGGCCTTCAGTGAACTAGTTGTGTAGGAAGAATCAAGGAGCATGAAGGTTTATCTGTACAAACTTGTCAAAGTGAATTCAATGCAATAAGGAAAAAGGTTTGAAAATGGTAGAAAGGGACATTTAAAAACTACAAACTAGTTTCAAAATGTATAACATATGAGTCTTCAGGATTCTGGAAAAAGACAAATAGAAGGAAATAGAAAAGTATTTTAATTATTAATGGTCAAGAGTTTTCAAAAATTAATAAAAAATGCTGAATCAGAAATCCAATTTGCTTTGCAAATAAGTGAAAGGATAAACAGTGCAATGTGTAGGACTAAGCGTTTCATCTTAAAACTGAATAAAATTGAAAACTAAACAATAAAAGTCTTTAAAAATTTTAAAAGTAGTCAGAGGACAATACCTTAATCTATAGAAGAAAAGATTAAGAACTGTCATACAGTCAAGAAAGACATAAAGTGGAATATTTAAAATGAAGAAAGTAAATATAATCCACCAATTTACAATGCTCTATTTTTCAAAATTATGATTCTAAAATCAAGTAGAAATATAGATTTTGTTAGGGAAAACAAAATCTCAAGGAATTCCCCACTGTCACTCAAAGAGGTGTGAGATGTAGAGACAAGCTTTATGTTCAGAAAATAAACTTTGAATATTGTCAAGGTGACCTAAGACAATCTCTGGAGAGTCTTTAATTGTCTTATGACATGAGCTTATTCATTCTTTCAATGTGACGGGCACTTTGTAGAATGCAAAAATGTGGCAGAGAGTAAAAAAGATTATTTTTCTTAGGAGATTAAAATCTAGATAGACACAAGAGAGATATGGGTGAGACAGAGGAAGGGAGAAAGAAAAGAGGAAAAAAAGAATATATTGGGGAGGTATGCAGTATGCTAAATAGAAAATAAAAGAAAAGGTAAAAACTGTCAGGTAGTGTTGGGATAAGTATGGGTTTTTATATAGTCCTATTATCCATCCTAGATTACATAGTTCCATTTTTGTTGGTACCAGAGATCAAACTCACAACCTCGCACCTGCCAAGCAGGCGCTTAAGCCACTGAACCAAACTCCCTGCCCCTAGATAGTTTCAATTTTGTTCATCTTAGATGGTTTGATTTGGGCACTAGCTTCTATGACATAATTTTGTTCTAACCTTCTAACAGTAGAAACGAGAAAAGTTATCCTCCCAAGGAGACTCTTCTTAGGGGAGGGACATGAAATGAAATTAGCTAATATCTTTGAGTCTTGCTGAATAAATGATATAAAAATATGAAGCTACAATGTATAGAAAGCAAGCATAATGAGGAATTAGTCAGACCTCTGAAAACACAAGTTTACAAGAATACATGACTGACTTGTAATACAAATAGAATTGCAAATCTTTCTTCTTCTAACAGACTTTTAGTGCTAATTTTCACAGCTCAGTGTTCAGCACTAGAAGGGAAGAAACACAGGGGAGAATCTTAGTAACTGTGTCATTTCCCACAAAGCCTGGGTCACACAGTCGCAACACCCAAACTGCCTGGGGAGTTTGGCAGAGCACAGAGCTTGCCAAGCAGACGCAGCTGAGGAGAACCAAAGACTTAGCTGATAAGACCACAGTCCACTGTGCACCAAAGAACAGGGATGAATTTAGGCAATGCTTGACTATTCCTTAACAGAGGTTGTGGACAAAAGCAACTACAAACCTCAGTTGTGCAAATAAATGACTATTAGACTCTCTTTTGACCTAGACTTTCTTTGATAGGAATTTGTAATTCTGTAGATAAAAGAGGTACTTAACTTGTACCAGGAAAAAATAGGTAGGCAACAGTTGACAGTGCATCCTTTGGGTGTGTGCTACCTATGGCTGAATTGATTTACTAACTTGAATTAAAACTCTAAGCCTCAGAGTAACAAATTGTTTCTAAGTGATGACATGTTTGTAATGCTATTTTCACTCAACCTATTAGCAGCTCTAAATACTACCACTTCAGTGTTGTGGACTGCCTGTAATTCTATAAATGTAGGAGAAAACTCTTTTTTTTTACTTCTCACAAATCAGTTTTCTCTAGGTATTTAATCCATGAGGACAAATAATAAACAAAAGCAAAACACACAAAAAGTCATCTTTAAGGAACACTGATTTTTCTTTTTCTTTGTTATCATGTCCATGTTTGCTTGGTACTTTCTCGTATTTCAAAAAGGATATGCCTCTAGTATTATGTGTGGACATACCTACTAAAGGTACATAGTCAAAGATGTTATACTGTCCACCTCTCCTGGTAGATAAAATTCTTCAAAAAGTCAAACAGGTGCAAAGTCTTAACTTTTATTTTATATTTAAGTACAAAGATATTTTTATTTAATAAATAACTTTTTTCACATATTATCACTGATAAAGTAGTAAGTTCTGTCATTGCTTATATAAGTAGATTTATAAATCATTATATTTTGGGTATGAAAGTAATTAATATTTTCTATTGTCCTGAAGACATGGACGTCAGTGTAAATAGTTTAGAGTAATTCAATATCCAGTTATAACTCCAATAGATCTGCATGTCCAAATTATACATTTTTTAATCCCAGCACTCGGGAGGCTGAGGTAGGCGGAGCGTTGTGAGTTCGAGGCCGGCTTGGGCAACAACGCGAGTGTAAGACCGGCCTGATCTACATAGTGCGACCCTGCCTCAAAAAACCAGGGCTGGGAGTTTGGCTCATTGCCTTAAGTGCCTGCCCTGGCAGGCGTGAGGTTGTGAGTTCAATCCCCGGTGCCGCAAAAAAAAAAAAAAAAACCAAATTATACATTTTCAGTTTATATAAGAGTACTACACCCTGATGTTGTCTTCTAACATATTCTAATATTCCATTCTATATTAGAAAAAGACACGTATATGCATACATACAACTGTTTGTACTGTATAATATTTATGATGTATTATCTAGCATATATCTAATAACATTGATAAGTGATTATTGGACATATATATAAATTTATAAGTAAAATAGTTGTAGAGTAATATAATAGACCTTTTCCAAAGATTCTGAAGTTTTATAGTATGCGTAAGTTTTCGAGAGTAATATACTTCTCACATTTCCTCCATTTATGTGAGCAGATTCTATCAAAGTTTGTGGCCCATTCTGAAAACAGAGTCCTTGAATTTTGTCAGTTTACAAAGCTCAGTAAACTGTGCCAAAAATGTACCTCAAAATGGTAAAGAGAAAGTCACAGACTGGTCCCACAAAAACTGGAAGAAGTAGAAACAGCTAGGAAGTAATGAATTAAGAGCGACAGCCCTTAAGTATAATTAAATAGGAGCTTGCCATTCCTTTTACACTGCTGTCTCTTCATTTCTACGTTTTCTGTGTCTTCACTAAAATTTCCAGATGACGAAATTCTTCTTGATGCAGTTAGAGATATGTCTAAGTGTCCATACTGAAGATACTTTAAATCTCTTTCTCCCCTAGTTACCAACAGTTTGAATACCTCTTAAATATACCAATAATTATTTGGAATGAGGTATTGTCCATCTTTAAATCTGCCATTAAATTGTAATTTCTTGACAATAAGGAACATGCAGAGTGATTATTTCCTTTTACTCTAAGCAGTGTGTGGAATAATGCCTTATATACAAAGCTCGACCAAAAATAATTCTTTCTTTGGGCTATTACATACAAAATGACTAAAGTTACCAGAAAATTTTGATAATTGCTGAGTAATTTATGTTTTTTATAAGTATCCCTCACAGAATTCACTTGAGTTACAAGGAGGCTAAACCATTTATTTTCAGCATAGAGTATGCCCTTATCCTATGCATCTCTCTGCTGTGGATGACAATCCTTCTGTCACCTACATTCACCTGTACAAGGACTAGCCAAGGGCACCTTTTTGACAGAACAGGAAAAGTAATGATTGTGGTTGATGTTTTTAAAAGTTTGTTAGTGTTTTCAAAATCAATGAGTTTTTGTTGCTACGGGACAAGAACCACTAATCTTTAAAAAAATTGAGACTACTTAGTTCACTTGATATTTTAGAGATCTTCATGTGGAATATAAGGAGTTTTATTCTTTGCCATCATTGTATCCAATTTAAAAATAAATTTGCTTTCTTCTTTTGCATAAACATGAAGTGTGCCTTTTTATCCATATTGTGTGTCTGTTGCTTTTGTGAAGGCAATTGTCAGTGTGAGGGAAGACGGATAAGCAAGACAGTTATTTTTCAAAGAAAGAAGTGACAGTCTTTTGTTCTGGAATGCCATTTGCATGTATGAGACATTTTCTGATGTGTCTATCAGAGTAGGTTAGCACTAAAGCACTGAGGAGTTCAGAATGTACCCACCTCTACCCTCTCTGATGACCTTTTGACATGGCCTTTACATGACTCAAAGGAAGGGCTCTCAACCTCCCCGTCGCTCGAGTGACTGCCATTTGTAACTATATGGAAACGTAGGGAAAACAAACTGGAAATGGATCATTTGTACAGTGAATTAAAGAAAAGAAAAGAAAACATGAATAAATCTGATGCTTTCATTCAGGGTCTAAGTATTACTGAAGCAATTTTTAAAAATTTACTAACACCACAAAAGCATGGCATGAAACCTGAAGATTACCCACTTAAAAATTCACCAGTTATTTGACTTTAACAGTATACAGAATAAGCAAGATTTAGTGCCACATTCCTTTATTCAATTAATAATATGTTATTCTATTGTTTACTCTTTTTTGATCTATCTACATCTATATCTATGTATCTTTAATTTTATTTGTTTTAAATCTTTGAAAACTATTGCCCATTAGGTTATATGGAAAAAGTAGAAGATTTTTTTTGTCCCAGTTTGGGCTTTTAATTTTTGATAACTTTATTACTGAGAGTAAATATTGCTTTCTAGCTTTCAACCATGCATAATTCAAGGAAGCCACAGGCAGTAACTTGGATTTTCAGCCAACTTCTGCCCATTATATAGGTATCTGATCTCTTGGGGCAGCATGTCTCAAACTATCTCTAGCTCGACTGGTTCAATATCTCCCATTTTTTAGAAAATTTATATAGTGTTAAGGGTTACTGTGCACTCATGGTATAATGTAGTTTCCCATAAGCTCATGTTCTATTTCCATGAAGGATGAAGTTCACGGCTTCATTTTAATTCTCTTTTGCAAGACTAAAATCCCTTATTCTAATTTAAAATATATGAATGTTTGTTTTGTTATATTAAACTATTTCAAATACTAATTTGGGAACTATTATACTGTGAAGTATAATGAACTCTAGTAGATTTAGAAAATTTGGGTCACTTTCTAGCCTTTTATTCTATATTGTGATAGCAGAGCAATA
This sequence comes from Dasyprocta punctata, assembly GCA_004363535.1. Classification (NCBI taxonomy): domain Eukaryota; kingdom Metazoa; phylum Chordata; class Mammalia; order Rodentia; family Dasyproctidae; genus Dasyprocta; species Dasyprocta punctata. The sequence continues at coordinate 60,121 of RJWM01010016.1, read as the reverse complement.
TCACAGACTGAATAATCTATTTTAAAATTATTTCTCAGTCTCCTGGAGGTTGGAAATCTACTATCAAGAGTTATCTATTTCTGAAGATCCTTCTTGCTTTACCATATCACACTGGAGGGCAAAAAGGTGGTGAGATAGAGAGAGAGAGAGAGAGAGAGAGAGAGAGAGAGAGCAAGATCGAGAGAGAGAGACAGAGAGAGAGAGAGAGAGAGAGGAAGAGAGACTGAACTCATTCTTTTACCAGACAACCACTCCTACAATAATGGCATTCATCCATACATGTGGGTAGACATCTCATGACCTGATGGACACTTTGATGATGTCAAATCTTAACACTGTTGATTAAATTATCAATAGTAGCTTTTTGAGATACATACTTAAAGTGTAGCACATACTCTAATATACTGTTTCTTAGGGATATGTTTTATTGCCAGTGATCACCAATTAATACTATCCACTTACTTTGCAATTGCATTCCATTCTCTAAAACCATATTCAATGTTAAAATTATTATGCAGAATATCTGCATATTGAATCAGCGTGGTTATACATAAAAATAAATGCATATAAATATTGTGTCTTTACTCTCTAAGTTAGAGAGAAGCAACATATTTCAGGATTAGAGAATATTTGGTTAAAATGTCTACATGTTTGTGCTCTTACATGAAGTCACTTGTTAATGATATGTGACTAGCTTTAACTCTAACTTTACTATTATACATGCCAGCAATAAAAAGAGTAAAACCAATGTGGCTGAATGTCATCATGGTTTGCTTAATGCACATCATGCTGTTTTAAATGCATGAATGCTTAGTTAGAAATATTATGTAAAACTGATTATTTACATCAGTACATTAAATTTTACCTTGTGTTTTAGTTTCAAAAATTTTAAATCTATTTTTATTCTTTCTATTTGAAGTGTACTACACACATACACATACATATACAAATACAAACAGACACACTGAGATGATTACCAGAGTCAAGCATGTGACCATATTCTTAATCACATAGAGTTATGTTTCGGAGTGGCAGAAGTACTTGTTATCTAGTCTCAGTAAATTCACAGTGTTCAAACTGTCTTACATTAAAAGATAGACTTAACACACTATCACATAACATGTACTTCTTATTTAATTAAATCACAGTCATCAATTCATAATTTTTATATTACCATAGTTAAAATACATGGTCTTACAAAAAATGCACCACAAAGTGACTCATTTAAATGTGCAGCATAAATACTAAACAAAATTTTTGAAGTTTTTCATACCATAACATCCTTCTTGATGTTTTAAAAAAACATTGTCTTAAAATAATGAAAGTTAACCACATTTATTGATTGTAAACCACAGCCTTACATTCTTATTATGTATGACTATGCATATTCAGCGATTTCTATATAGATGAATAAAACTTTATTACAGACAATAGTTACAAAATCTGCACTTTGATAGATGAATCCATCCAGTGATTTAAGGACCTGTTGCTATTTTGTCTCTGCTTCTTTACTTGCAAGCTTTCTTGACACATTTGCTCAGTTAAAACTGTCGTGTTCCCTATCATTGCTTGTCACATTGATTGATTATTGTCAATTTCTAGTATTCACCAGTAGTGCTTTATTTGTTCATATCATGAATCAATATAAGTTTACTTGATCTCTTCTTCCCACTATAAACCAAATGCTTGGATTCGTGTTATTGTTGTGAGTTACCAATTATCTTAGTTCAACTAAGATGAAATAAATATCTTTTTGAGGATAGAATTTAGCCCTAAAATAAGAAGCTATTGTTCATATTTTAAAACTAATACAACTTGGATAGTTAGAAAACTTTTGTATAATCAATAAAATATAACATATTTTGAAAAGAGTAGATTTTTCTGTATTGAATATTGCTCTCTGTTTTATTTTTGTTTTCTTTCTAAGATTAGAAATCAGCAGATTCTTTCCACACCTATGACTGATAATTCTCTAGGGCTGTGTTCTTTCACACTTGGGGCCATGAACTGGTAATGGTCCTAGACATGTTGGGAAATGGGATGTACTGTAGGCAAGTGGCTGGTAAGTGAGCAAAATTTCACCTACATGTGGATTCACACCTCATCACTGGCCTTTCCATTTGGATTTGGTCTTCTGTCATATCAGGGGCAGCATTAGATTCTCACAGAAACATGAACTGTACTGTGTTGTACTTATGTGAATGATTTTGGTTAGGCACTCTTTAAAATAATCTAATGCCTAACCATTAAAAGTGAAAGTATGAGAGGGACGCCAAGTCTGGGATATGGCTCCAAGTATAGATGAACACTAGCAGCAGACTTGACTCTGCTGAGTACAGTAAATCAATTGCATGCATGCACATATGAAAACACAGTGAGTAGCAAGTGACAATTAGGCTGCATCTGCTGGCATGTTTTAGCTCAGGATCAGACACATTTCAGTCTGTGCATGACTCACCTATTATTATTATTATTACCATTTCTTATCATGCCTCTTTCTCACACTGCACCCTTGTATCAATCACTTTTGTAAGCCCACAAGCTAACTCCCGTCAAAATGAGACAAAACCAACCTCTCTAGAGAGCTTCTGTGAAAAGGGAGAAAGATCCAATGATGAGACACCGGGAGATGCCAACAAAGAGAAAGCTGTACTTAAAAGAAAATATCAGGAGTCTTTCTTAAATTATAGGTTCAATGTAACAGGTGATTCATATACTTCAAGGTCTCTTTGAATAATACATGGGAACCAGCTATCCAAAAGAGCCAGGAAACCTGTAAGACTAAGTAACCTGGAATAGATGAGAAGTCTTTGGAGGCTTTCAAAAGAAAGCAAAATGAATACGAAGAACAGAATCAATTATTGAGGGCCACCACTTCATGAAATGTCTGCAAAGAGGCTGTCGTTGCTACACCTAAGAAAACCTTTATTACTGGTGAAGAGCTGTCCCTAAATGCTGCTGAGAACATTTGTCATAAACTTTTTAAGAGAAACTGCTGTTCAAAAGGTGACGTGTGTCTGATTCACACCTGTCTAGATAGCACTTTGTTTCTCTGATGTGAGAAGCTGAATGGATAAATAAGAAGCAGAATGTGTAGTAAGTGTTGAGAAATAGGAAGAAAATATTCAAATGGGAAGGGGAATAAGGGTTGAGGGAGAGGGAAAGGAAGGAAGGAAAAAAAGAGAACAGAAGGAAGAAAATGGAAACAAATCTTTTGTAAATAAGGAGGGCAAGAGGGGTTGAAAGGAGGAGAGGGCACTGGGGAAAACAGAAGAATCAAGATATATCACGTACAGGTGCAAACTCCCTCTCACGATTGTGAGCATTATGCATATCTAATATGTGCCAACAAAATTTAATAAAAAGGGACATGTGTTCCTTCTTCAGTTAGCATCATACGTAAAAGAAATGGTGAAATGGCAAGCAATATTAAGGCTCAATTTTCGGAGAGGATTAATGAGTCATGGGGTTGACAAGTCTACTGAATTTTAACAACAAGACAGCAATGCTTGTTTTTACACTATGTATTTTTCAAGAGGATGTTCATGAGATTATGTTGTATGCACTTTGGTTGCCAACCAATACCATGGCTGCAGAATTGTTCAAGTCTTTGAATCAATACATACAAGGAGAACTGAATTGATCATTTTCATGTTGCTATATGAAGTGACTGAAATGACTGCACAGATTACTGGTTTCACAATTTAGGCCGAAGAGGTCACTTCTGAATGGAAGTCTGTGTTCTTTCACCCACAGATAAATGATGCTAGTCACAAAGTGTCCCCTAAACTAAAAATTATCAGCCAAATTAAAATCCATGTCCTTAACTCATATCTGGGCAGCAATGTGTGGAGACCAATACCAAGCACACACATCTCATACACAGAAGCAGGGCGACTCTCTAAAAGGAGAACTCTGGCCACCTAGTTATGAGAACCACTTCAGAGATTTCTTTCAGAAAAACAGTCACCACTCAGAGCATATTTCAGTGTCACCAAACGAGTAGCTAAACTTGCTTATTTTTGTGATATTTTCAAATAGTTCAACAAACTCCTGTCACTTTAAGGGACAAAAAGACCTGTGTTCCAGTCGCCAGATAAAGTGACTGCATTCAAAGCAAACTCACATTATGAGAGTGATGAGTGAGCTTTGGGATTTTGACATGTTTGAAACATTAGCAGTGATTTTGAAAGAAGCTGAAAGAACACCTTCTTTCTCCCATCTGGGGCATGGTCACCTATCTCAACATTCAAAAGCCTTTGAGTTTTACTTTCACAATACAGGTCCCCCACCAATTCAGCATTATGGTGAGTTGCATAATTATTACATTATATATTGAATATAATAATAATGGAAATACAATATACAAGAAATATAATGTACTTGAATCATTCCAATAATATCATCCATTCCTCTATGACACAGGTCCTTTGTGCCAAAAAGCTTAAGGATCCCTGGTTTACATTTTGTAAACACGATACCCAGTCATGTGGACATATATTTTGGAGTCCTTCAGGTTTGAGTTGAAATTTTTTCTCCACCAATTGGTAGTTGTATTATTTTCAAATATGCATTGTGAGTTTCTGCAGCTTCATCTATGAAATATGGTACTATACATTTGTTTCATTTTTTGTTTTAACCACATTTTAAATGAATTAAGCTCAGCATACTGTTTGTCACACACTGGGTGCTGACTAAGACTCATTTTCAGAGTTTTTGCCAGCATCTGGTAATCATCAGTTTGAATATTTGGACAATAGAAATTCAATTTTAAAAATTTCTATGGCAGAGTTATTTGTAGTATGTTTACAAAGATGGTTTGGAAATTCACTGTAATGTCCTCATTCAAAAAAAACTGTAGCCCTTAGAAGGGCAAGAACCTGCTATTGATAAGTTTAAATTAAAAAAAAAACTGTTCAACATACTATATTAAAAGAAGACAATTTGACATTAGAATAAATAAGAAAATCTAAGGCTACTGGGACATAAGAAAGAAACACCTCTAAAACAGGGATTTCTATACCCTCTATTAGTGAAAATATCAATTTTATTTCAACAATTAGGAGAAAAAACTCAGAAATTTATCAAACTTACTAAATTCAAATTTTAAAAAAATCCTAAAAAACTACAGTGTAAAATATCTCCTACTTTTGTTCACAGTATTATTAGGTAATCACTGAATATACTGATTGGAACAGCCACAACAGAGGAAGTATTCCTTGAAATATGAAAATTATACAGCATATTATTTTAATTTTTATTGGAATACCTGAATTTTATTAACAACAAATTTTTAAATATTATTACCCTCACAAGTGGTTGCAACTTCTAAATATTAAAATTTCAAATTCATGTTATGATACAGAATATTGTCATGAGCTTGGTAATATTTGAAACCAGAAAGAATTTATGGCATGATTATTGTTATTTTTTTGAGATATTATTTAATAAGAAAAGCTACTTTTAAAATTTCTCTGAAAGCGCTTTAAGATGTCAGTTTTCATAATGTGTTTGGTATCATTAGTAACTGATTAAAATGGAAAGCATCCACCAGATAATCTTAGACACTGACAGAAGAAATAGAAGACAATGTTCAGACTAGTAGAACTGTTATGGAAATGGAGTCTGTCACATATGGGCTCAAATTCTGGATCTATCCCTGATTATCTCTGTAATTTGTGAACTGTTTGTAATAACATAAAAGCCATAAAATGTTTGAGGACTGGAGAAAGAAATCAAATGTATTTGGCACTGTGGACATCAATAAAACTCATTATTTTCATTATTGTCAAAGGCAAGCATTGTGGTTTCAATTCTGGCAAGACGTTTACCTCGTAGCACATTATAGAAAGAATGCAGGGTTGAACTGAGGACATCTAAGTCAACAACAAAAGTAAATTCAAGGAGAAAACTGTAAAAGAGTCACGATGAATATGACCTAGACACATTATGCACATTGAACACCTATACCAATATGTATAACTATTGGAGAGGGAGGGGAAGAGAGTGAGAAGGGGAGGGATAATTAAAGTATGTCATGGCAATACACAAATTGGCAAAATGAAACCCATAATAAGTATAAACATTACACATGAATACAAATGTGAGAAAAAATAAAATTGATTGTTTTTCAGTGTGGAATTTACACACTTTGGTGGCTTATTGAATGTGGTAGAGGAACTAGGACAAAGAACTAATGTTAAAAAACTCCAGGGTTTTATGATTGGGTGGACACTGGTATTTTTTAAGTGGTACAAATTAAAACCAGCCTGGAATAAATACTGAGAATTAGTGTTTGAAAATTTAGGTTAAGAATGCTATTTGAAACTGTCTCAGAATTTGGCTTTCTAAAGACTCAGTGACAGCGGCTAAACATATCAAAATAGAACACAAAGGGTAATCAAAGAAAGGAGACAGTGTACTCTATGTCTTATAATTTTAAACACTGTATATTAAAATGGTACATGTTTTTCAATAGAGGAGAAAATAATTGTAATCGCATAAAAATTATTGTCCCATCTTTGCCCTTGACACTTAAAGGAATGAATTTCAACACACATGAATTTCAAGCTTTCAGAATGAAAACCATAACCTATTTATTCTTAAACAGACTGCAGCATTATCTGCTCAGCTGAGATTTTCACTTGCTCTAACCATCCCTTCTAGTCCTCAAATCACAGCTCAGAGGACAAAACAAGCTAGCTTCAGATACACAGTCAATTTTGTTGTCAGACAGAATTTAAACTTTAAAGTTAGAAAGAACAAAAAGGAGAAGGAAAAAATGCTAAAATCAAATCAGTTTTATATTGGAAGAGCTTGATGTGATAATAGTTGTTGCAAATACATTTTAAAACATTTAAAGCAACCAAGGAGGTATCATATTTCCATAATGCAGTGATCCAAAACAGAAAATAAAACATATTTTAAATGCATATGTAGATACGTTTATATTTTCTGTGATTTAACAAATTTAACAAAACTGAGACATATTCCAAAAAGCATTTTTTTTTGATGATGTAAGAAAGGAAGAAAAGAGAATTATTTCATAATTCAGGCAAAGAAAGCAAATTGATGTATTGGTGAAAATTCGTAGTGATCTCAGATGCTGTATAAGCAAAAGCAAATCAAACTAACAAAAATATATCTGCAGAATTATGTCAGAAGACAATATAGCAATGATGACAAAGTCTGAGGGAGAACGTTCTTTGAAAAAATTGTAGAGAGCATAGAGGGCCATTCAAACATAGAATTGACTGACAGATTCACTTGAGGTTTTGGAAACATAACGTGTATTTAATTGACACCTATGAAAATGTGTATGAGCAAATTCTACAATTGTACCTTGCTAGCATTAAACTTAGCTTTGAACCATTTTAATCTCTGTTTGGGTCAATAAAATCTGCTCCTACCCCGTAGACAAAATTTCTGTACTAAATCAATCTTCTATGTAAAAATGTAGCAGCATTTAGAATCTCTACAATTTATCATAAAATGTCCAGCACAAATAAACATTACAAAGCATGACAGAAGTCTTGAAACAGGAAAGGAATTGTTAGCCTGGCGTAGAGGCGCAACCCTTTAATCTCAGCACTCGGGAGGCTGAGGTAGAGGAGCATTGTGAGTTTGAGGTCAGCGTGGCCTACAAGAAGAGTGCAAGGTCAGCCTGAGCTACATAGCGCTACCCTGCCTCAAAAAGCTAGGGCTTGGAGTTTGGCTCAGCAGCTTAAGCACCTGTCTGGCAGGCATGAGGTTGTGAGTTTGATCCTCCGTGCTGAAAAAAAAAAAAACCAACAAAAACAAAAAAAAAAAAAA